>WEKX01005975.1:509076-523473 GCA_013390025.1 Pitta sordida
AGGCCGCAGTGGGCGGAGGGCGCCCTCGTGCGGGAGACTGAGGGTTTGCAGCGGGAGGGGGAGAGAGTCTGAGTGTGAGTGTGAGTGTGAGTGTGCGTGTGTGACTGAGCATGTGTGTGAGACTGAGTGAGGGTTTCAGTGTGAGTGCGAGTGAAAGTGAGTGTGAGAGTGAGTGAGAGGATGAGTGTGAGATTTTTGTCAGATTGTGTGTGACAGTGAGTGTGGGATTTTGTGAGAGTATGTGTGTGAGTGTGTCAGATTGTGTGTGTGAGAGAGTGTGAGATTTTGTATGTGTGTGTGAGTGTCAGACTGTGAGTGGTGTGAATGTGAGAGTATGTGTGAGTGAATGTGAGTGTGAGAGTGAGTGTGTGTGTGTGTGAGGGAGGTTTTGTGAGTGTGCGTGTGTCACCGTGTGTGTCAGATTTTGCGTGTGAGTGTATGTGAGTACGTGAGAGATTGCGAGTGAATGTGAGTGTGGCTGAACTTGTGAGAGTGTGATATGGTGTGTGTGTGAAGGTGTGCACAGAGGTGTCCCCATGGGGTCTGGGGAGCGTGGGCAGTGCAGGATGAGCTCAGAGGGCAGCAGCCCCTGGAGCTGTGCAGTGTATCCTCGCTGCCATTCCAGCAGGAGAGTTTCATCTTGGTTAAGAAAACAGCTTCTAATGTTTATTGAGAGAAAATCGATGCCAGATGAGTATCACAAATGGAAGCTGCTGCCTGGAAGGACATCATTCTTCTTCCAAAGGACCTGACATCCAGGGGTTATGACCTCAAGCTTCTTGCCTGAGTGAAAAACAGAAGAAATCAGATTAAAAAATTATTTTGCTTCTGTTTTCTTCTGTTAATGGGTTTGGCTTATTTCATTACAGAGCAAGAGAAGCTGTACAGCAAGGTCAGGCTCCACATGCAGTTACGTGCCTCCATCTTCTGAACTTGTTTCTGTGGGTGTGTGTGAGGTCAGGCAGCTCGTGTGCCCCGACGTGGGTACATAATTCCTCCAGCAAAAGTTGTCGTCTTCCATTCCCCCAGGAGCTCTTTTAGTGAGTAAATATTTCTCAGACGTGTAAATATTGTAGGACAGGCTCCCAGTGTTCCAAGTCTGTTGTCTGGAATGTTTGGATCAATGAGAGTGCGACGCACAGCAAAGCCTGTGCCTGTGCCAGAGGCAGGAGCGGCGATCCAGGAGCTCAGCAATGCTGGGATGCAGCCCAGGAGCCATCCCAGGCAGGCAGGGATGAGCTCTGTGGGCACATCTCCTCCCAGCAACGCTCCAGCAGACACGGGAAACCCTCGGGAAACAGGGAAATCCTCAAACAGGTCCTGGGGCCCCTGCTTTGTTTCCCTCTGGAAAGGCGAGGGGTGCAGGGAGCTCAGCACCCGGAGGGATGGGTGCAGGGGCTGCCTCGGGGTGCTCTGGGTGGTACCTGTGCTTCGGTGAGAATCGTGCACCTGCACAGGTTGCCCAGTTCTGCAGCAGGTGATCTTGTCCAGCTGCCTCCTTAGAAACTTCTCCAGCTCATAAAATAAACCACGTTTTACAAATCTTGAAATGGCCACTCCCAGTGGTTAGAAAATCCGGACAGGAAATCAGCAGAGGGAGCCTTTTGGACGGCACCAAAAGTTTCTGCCTCCTTCCACTCCCAGGAGCCAGCGAGGAGCTGCAGGGCCCTGGCACAGCCCACTGCCCACACCGGGCACATCCCTGAGGAGGGAAACGCACTGACAAACACTCTTGGGAATATCGGAAAAACAGACGGGGGCTGGTCCTGTGTTCCCTCAGTTGGATTTCGCAAGGTATTGTTCAATCCCCCCCAGCCGTGGATCCCATGTCTCAGGACAGCTGAGCTTATCCAGCTCCACGGTGAGTGTCCCCAGCCCCAGGCTCAGCCACCATTCCCCAGCCCTGGGCTGTGGGTGAAGCCTCCACCACAGCACCAGCATCATTTGCACATCGCAGCAGCTCCGTCCCACCCGGCCCGCTGCGTTCTCACCTCAAACCCACGTGTTAAACCCGGGAACCCACTGTGGGTTCACAGCAATTAATGGCAAACCCCCTCAAAGGTGGCAGACGAGTAAAAGCTGCTGGTGGGGAAGGCTGGTGTGAAATCCTGCTGCAGTCAGAGGGTTTGCAGAAGGAACATGTAACGTTTCAGTGCATCAGATGTTGGCTGTTTATTTTCAGAGGTGCAAAATGCTCCCACCGCTCGGGATATGTGGCAGATCTGCAGCAGAAGAGAACAGAGGAACATTAATAATTTCTCCAAGACAATTAATTAGACTCTTTCCCAAGGATAAAAGTTTAATCTAATTCCTGCTGCTATACTTTGTCTTCATAAAAGTCTGAAGAAATTAATGAGCTTTATACCACCCTCTCATGATAAAAACCTTGGGTTGTCTTGGAAAAACTGAGGGACTAAGCAGAGCTGCAGCATTTGTTTTTCTCTCAGACCTGCAAAGGTCCCTGTTATTCTTGAAGTCCCTCCCTCTTATCCCAGTTTTGGCGTTTATTCTGTTTTTAACAAGCAAGTTTTGAGCTTTGG
Source organism: Pitta sordida (assembly GCA_013390025.1). NCBI lineage: Eukaryota > Metazoa > Chordata > Aves > Passeriformes > Pittidae > Pitta > Pitta sordida. The sequence continues at coordinate 511,617 of WEKX01005975.1, forward strand.
CCCTTTTGCAGAACAAAGATTAAAATGTGAACTGCAGAGACTCAAAACTAGAGCAGCAAATAAAGAGAGAGAAGATGGGACAGTTGATGCCCGTAACACTGAAGGTGCTGTAGAAATGAGGGCCTTCCACAAGGAGTACTGTCATTGCAATTCACTGGCCCTGAGGCCATTACAAAAATCAGAATTAGAAAAAATTTATTAGGTCTATATAGAAAATATAATTCAGATTTATAGCTGATTTTATCTACTGCTCTTAAGAGCTTGGCTTTGGAGTTTGGCCCATCTATGAGTGAGTCAGGCTCGGTCCTTCCAAGGCTGCTTTAAGCAAGAAGCACTCGATGTTTTTCTCATAAAACAAGATAATATAATTTTCTATGTGTTTTATAGGCTGCTGTGTTCAAACATCACCAGGGCTTCTGTCACTGCAGAACAAATGTTTCCAAATTCTCCTCGCCCACAAGAGATGAAAATGACAACAGAGTGCTTTACCTTTGACGTGTTGACATGTTGATGCTTTAATTCAGGGCAAAAGACACAAATCAGGTTCTCGAAGCAACACTCCCCCCAAAGCAATTTGTGTAGGTTGAAAAAGGTTCTTTCTCACCTTCAGGAACACGAAATCCTTGTGGAATTGCATGACACCCATAGTGTGCTTGTACCTTGTGCCTGCCCTCCACCCATTCTCTCAATCTGCTCCTGTCTCAGGGAAAAAACTGCCCAAGAGTTTTATGCCTTCAGAAGTTTCATGCCACGGCCATAAAAAAATGCTGCTGAGCCTGTGTAAACATGTGACGTGGCAGAGTTAACCTTCAGAAAAGCTCAGCCTCAAAAATGAGACAGCAAAAACCACCCTGCTCACCTTTCCCCTCTGCCTGTGAGGAAGGAAAGCTTGTGCTTCCGAGTCAGTGCACGGGCTGGAGGAGGGGGGAAGCTGTCATGGGACAGGGCTGAGTCACCAGCAGCTCACCCGACACTCCAGAGGATCCTGCACGTGTGGGATCACAGCAGGGTGTGGGCTGTGGCACCAAGAGCAGCCCCACTGCAGCCCCACACAGTCCCTCCATCCTTACACATTCCCTCCATCCCCACATGGTTCCTCCATCCCTACATGGTTCCTGCATCCCTACATGGTTCCTCCATCCCCACGCATTCCCTCCATCCCCACACACTGCCCTGCCAAACCCATCCCTCCTCACCAGGAGTGTTGGGACAGCTCCTCAGTCTGGAGCAATGATTCAGGGAAAACCTTCCTCTGTAAAACCGTCATCAGCCTCTGTTGTGGTTTGCAAGCAAGGAAAAGGCTGGATGGCCCTCGCTTCCTCCACCCCTTCATCCCTCCAAGACTTTCCTGTGAACATGCAGAGCTTGCACATAAGGAGTATTTCTGGTGTTGGTGCCCTCGGAGCAAAAGTCTCACCAAATATTTTTAAACATTTCCCAGCAGAAAGTGGGTGTAGAGAGAAAGCAGAGCACTGCAGTGATGCTAATTGCTCCTTTTTGAGTCTTCCCTTTCTAACTTGAATTTTTGAACTCAAACAGCCTTTTTTCCCATCCCCTTAGCTGTTCCTTTGCTACATCCATCTGTGAAGCTCGTTGCTCGGCAGCTACAGCTGACACTTTTTGGGCAGGGGTTGCTGCACTGCTGTGGGATTCCCAAGGACCCATAAGAAAACATCCACACAGCCAATGCTTCATGCTGAGAATGCCAAAACCGACCAGGAAACAGGGGGAGAAACTTCTCAAGGGACCCTGTGAGGGAATCACAGCCCAGCTCCTCACAGGGCTCCTGCAGGGGCTGGGAGGCACATCCCAGGGCTGGGGGCGAGGGGGGTGAGCGAGGTTTGAGGTCTGTGGGGCAGAAGGCCTTGCTGGGAGGAAATCCCCGGCCTCGAGGAGGCTCTCACTGAGTCATCCCTGTCCCGTGACGGGTGAGGTAAGCCAACAACAGGCTGGTGAAAGCCTGCTCTCCTTGTGTTTTGTAGAAGTGCATGATGTCACACCCAGAAAGCTGAGCATGACTCAGCACGACCCACCAGGGCAAGGGAAACTCCCCCTCCAGCATTCGGACCCCGCAGTACGTACTTGCCAACTGGATTAAAGTTGACACACAGATAAACGTAGACCTCTGGTTTTACCCTGGTGCTTTGCTGGATAATTATAAATGCATTAATCAATTGACCTGGAAACAGAACAGCAACTTGAGGACAAGCTCCTGTGCCTCCAACACCCGGGCAGGGATGGAGAGGGGAACAGGAACTGGTGCTCAGGAAGGAATGTGCTGGGTCTGGGTCCCAAAGTAAGAGTCCCTGGCTTTACAAATGTGATCAGAAGTGGCCCTTGGGGTCCTCAGAAATAGGACACAAGGTGGACAGGCTGCAGGTGCTGTCTGGTGAGGCAGGGCCCACATCCTCAGTGTGTCCCGTACAGCACTGCTCCTGACTCTGATTTTGTGGAGAAAAAACATGATCCAGCAACGTCAACTTTCACTGGCATTTTCAGACATAAGGATACACGCAGAAAACAGGCAGAAGGGAAGGAAGGTGAATGCCACATGGCTTTGCTGCATGCCCAAACCTTCCACTATCCCGTGCTGTAAAAGCTGCTGAATCATTTCCTACACAGCATCACCCCTGCCCACACCTGAGTCTGCTGAGGTCTGAACTTTAACTCACCACCTCATCGGGGAATATTAGCCATGTCATACCCAGAAAACTGAATTTTCTAGAAGACTTTTTAACTTAGTAGGGGCAACCTTTTCTGTTGTAAATACTATTTTTCAGGAAGGTTATAATTCAGTGTTGCCACGCATATGCCAAAAATATCTCCACATAAAAGGCCAAGTGTTTTAATCGATATTCTTTAGGTCAAGAAATTAACTACCTCCCCATCGCGGAAATTAAAACTTATGCTTCTCTTGATTACAGAAGATGATAAATCATAACCCAGTTTCTCCTAAGCTCTTGTTATCTTAAATTAAGAAATACAGCATCAAGAGTCAAAGCGGTCAGGCCCTTGGGTGAGAGGAGATTAACACCAACAAGGAACCTAATAATCATTGATCCATCTTTATTTAATTATGCTTGGACATCGCAAATGGTGTGTTCTGCCAGCTGAACTCTCCTGTGACCGGATTAAGAGGCCTGTCAACTGTATCTGATCTGCAGAAAAGCATCGCTGCCAACCGGCTTGGAAAGGGCCCAGCACACCCTCCTTAATGTCAGTTGTGTTTACACCGGTGTCTGTATTTTTAGGCCTCCCTTCCGAAACGCGGGGTTCGGGGAGGAGTTATTTATTCCTGGCATGTGGGGCATGCAAACCCCTGCAGTGGGCGCAGCCACCCTGGCACGAGGGTCCCCACCTGGGTTGGCCCCGTTTGATGTGATGGAAGTGACAGGCAGGACCGGGATGGCCAAGGGCTGGGTTAGCCCACTGTACCCTGGCGGGTGATGATGGCACCAGTTCACACCAGCGCTGTCGTGTTTCCCCACTGGTGGGTCTCGGAGGACATTTGCCACCCAGAAGGTCCCCATGCCACTCTCACTCCCTGCCTCCCAGGCCCCGCTGGTGCTCTGGTGACCACAATCACCTGGTGCCCCCCAACCTGCCTGGCACTGTCCTCGGCACCCAACCCCCCCCGTGCTGGTGCCGAGCAGGGCCGGGACCAGACACGGGACCTCGCACACATCCACAGGTTCTCCCGGATGCAGGAAACCGTGCCTGGAGCGCTTCCCCCTTCACACCGGAGAGCACGACCCCGGCACGGGAAAGGACCGGGATGGGAAACAACCGGACCTGGGACCGGACCGGGGGCGGGGCCTGGGACACAGGGGCGGGGCCTGGGACACAGGGGCGGGGCCTGGGGACAAGGGGCGGGGCCTGGGGACAAGAGGCGGAGCTTGGTGACCAAGGGCGGGCCCGGACACAATGTACACAATGGGCACCGCTCCGGGGGCGTGGCCCATGGGGGGCGGGGCCTGTCGCGCGCCCCGCGCTATAAAGCGGCGGCCCCCGAGGCCTCCCCCGCTGTCCGTCCCGCTCCGCCCCGCGCTCGGATCCCGCTCCTCACGGCAATTCCTGCTGCGCCACAGCCATGGCGGCGCTCACCGTGAAAGCCTACCTGCTGGGCAAGGAGGAGGCGACCCGCGAGATCCGCCGCTTCTCCCTGCCGCCGCCCGCCCGCTACCGCGCCATCTACGAGCGCGTCGCCGAGCTGTTCCAGGGGCTGCTGCGGGCCGGGCCGCCGCCCGCCTTCCGCATGCACTACAGGGGTGAGCCCGGGGGGTGGCTGGGGCCGCGGGGATTTGGGGTGTCCCCCCCCCCATCGTGACACCCGGCCGGGCGCCTCATGCCGCTCTTTGCCCTTCCCAGATGAGGACGGGGACCTGATCGCTTTCTCCACCGACGAGGAGCTGGAGCTGGCGATGCCGTACGTGCGGGATGGCGTGTTCCGCCTTTACATCAAAGGTACGGCCCCGGGCCCGAAATGCGGGTCCTGGCCCTGCCCCTTGTCCCTGGTGGGACCCGCGGCCTTGGCGGGGGAGGGTAAATAAAGGGCAGAGGAACATGGCAGAGCACGGATCCTCCCGGGTCACAAGTTTCCTCCCAGCGCTGTCAGCTGGCCCGGTGTGGGCTGCTGTTGCCATCCTGGCTGCCTGGAGGTGGCACTGGCATCTTAAACAGTCACAACAACGTGTTGCGAAGCCTGAATCCAGTCCCTTCCAGTGTTCAGCTCCTCCCTGACGCCTTTTGTTCGGGTGGGTACCTGCAGAGCTTTATCTGCAGCCCATCTAATGAGTCACGGCAGCCAGCGGCTCTTGTCCCCATTCTCGTGTCCTGCCTCCTGGCACACGCCTTCTTCACTCCCTCTCCAGAAATATTTTGTTCCTGCAGTTCTTGGGAAGGTTGGATGAGAGGCCTGATGAGGTGCTGAGCACTAATCGAAAGTAAACGTGCCAAGAGATACCTCAGGCGTGCTTGGTTTCAGGACCAGGTGTCTTTGCCAAACCTCTCTGCACTTTAAGGTCTCGTATGTGCCCCTGGCTCGCGTTTGGCAGCCAGTGTAAAAATAAACTGACCCAGTAAGTCAATACCGCTCTGGACAGGGGCGGTTTTCGCTTCCTCCACTGCCCGATTTCCAGCCTGTAAACGGGAATGCAGAGTTTCCTTTCCTTCACAGAGAAGAAGGAGTGCAAGCGGGAGCATCGCTCGCAGTGCAGCCAGGAGCCTCCCCGCAACATGGTGCACCCCAACGTCATCTGCGACGGCTGCGAGGGACCCGTGGTGGGCACCAGGTTTAAGTGCAGCGTCTGCCCAGACTACGACCTGTGCAGCACCTGTGAGGGGAAGGGCGTCCACAAGGATCACAACATGGTGATGTTTCAGAGTCCCCTGCTCAATCCGTTCGAGGTGAGCAAAACCTGCGGAGGGGCACTGACCAACTCCTCAAATTGGAGTCTCATGTTTCAGTGGCTCTGGCTGTGTGAAGAGTGTCACACGAGTGTTCCCCTTTGCAGTGGCTGCCCCGAGGACGCTGGCTCCGTAAGATGCGGCACGGTGTCCCTCCCTTCCCCTGGATGCACTGCTGGGGGTACCCTGGGCCTGCAGCTCCGTGCCAGAACGCCGGGCAGGCTGAAGCCACGGCTGCAGCCCCCAGTGCACCCGCTGCAGAAGGTAAGAGGAGATTCCTCGGCCAAAAGCTGAGGTTCTGCAGCACAGGGTAGACCCTGGGTGGGAAAACAGACGTGGGAACTAACCTGATTTGCTTGAAATAATTGGCACCTTTCAGCACAGTGGGATTACTTGAAGGCAGGATTACTTCAAGGCATGCTTGGGCCCATGCAATTGATGAGGATACAGAAAGAGATCTGGAACCCAACCAAGCTGAGCTGTTGGGTCAGGCATGTCACTGCTCCATTCCAGATCTGCCTTCCAGCATGGCTAATGAGCCTTAACAATGCTGATGCTGGTTTTCTGTTCCAGAGGTAGCTCAGAGTGATTTTGTGTCTCTATACTGCCTTTGTTGTGCAGTGTATGTGAGTGACAGGAAGGAGCACCAAGCTCTCGTGGGGACACACACTTCATAGGTGCTCTTTCCCTCTGAGCTTCCGTGTGTGCTAACAGAAATTGTTTTTTTAGAAGCTTCTACTAACAGCCAGCCTCAGGACCCCAATGTCACCTTCCTAAAGAATGTTGGGGAAAGTGTTGCAGCTTTTCTGAGCCCCCTGGGTAAGTGACTTAGTTTGTTACCCACTCAATCCCCGGGACTGGCTTAAAGGTCCATTTAACAGGAGCAGCAGCCAGCTGTTGTCATGGGTATTGGAACTGCCTCATGCCCACTGAGCCTCGGAGGATTTATTTACAACTGGCACTAAAAATGCCTAGGCTTAGAACAGCCACTTAGTACCTATTCAGAGCCCTTCTTTGGAAGAAAATGGGGAAAGAGTTGGTTAACATATCACCACATTAGTAGTGATTCTGAATTTTGCCTGGCTTATGTGGACATAGGTGCAACTTCTGCCTTGGTCTTTTAAGTATGTGGCTTGTCTGTGTAGAGCAAGCTGGCTATTTGGGGTTAACTGTATTCAAAGAAAAGTACTCTCTTTGCATTTTAATGACTACATGTTACATGGCAAACTGTAGGACTACAGAGTGTAGAGCAGGATCAATCCACACTCATTTAGGACTATGCTTTGGGGAAAAAAAAAATCTCTGTAAGACTTGGCCTCTCAAATGCATTTCTAGGTATTGAAGTTGATATTGATGTGGAACACGGAGGACAGAGGAGCAAAGTGACTCCCACTTCTGGCAACCCAGAGAACAATGGTGAGGCAAACAGCAATGCTCCAACCCAGAACGGTCAGACCAAGCCAGACTGGAGTAACACAGACTCTGCTACAGAAGTAAATGTCGTTGCAGAACAGATACAAGACATGGTGATAGATCCTGTGCCCACACAGATGGAAGATGGCAGCTTCCACTCCCAGGTACAGAAACGACGATGGCAATTTAAAGTGCTTGCTGAGGCTTTACTAAAAACAATCACTTGGCAAGCACTGTGGATTTAAGACATAAAATGATATGCAGCACCTTTTTTACAGGTTTACAGCAGAGTGGTGGGACTTCTTGTGGATGTAATTCTTTATATTAAAGGCAGATGTGTAGTAGGAGCATGCATCCTACCTGAGGAGCACTGCAGCCACCTGGACCTTTTTTCCTTTCCATTTCAGGAACACAGTGAGTCCAGCAGCTCATCAGGGGGTGAGGAGGACTGGACCCACTTGTCATCCAAGGAAGTGGATCCATCCACAGGTGAACTGCAGTCTCTGCAGATGCCAGACACAGAGGGGCCCAGCTCCCTGGATGTACCCCAGGAGCCTCCCCAGCCAGGACCTACAGGGCTGCGAGAAGCTGCTCTCTACCCCCACCTCCCACCAGGTAGGACAACGTGTGCAGGGTTCATAGCAACTATCACTTTAATTCCCTGTGTGCCTGACAGAAACAGACTCTTTTCGGAGGTGGTAGAGACTCAGGTCATGTTCATTACAGCTGAGCCTGTCCCTGACTGTTGGCAGGTTTAGCAGCTCTTGCACGCTGTTAGAAATGTTCAGCTGGTTCTTCCCTTGAATGGGGGCAGCTGAAGTCTTAACAAGGCTTCTGACCTTAGGCGAATGTGCCATGTGAGCAACGTGAAAAAGGTGCTGTCCTAAATCATGTCCTTGCTGTGCACTGTTCAGGAGAGCCTTCTAATGCAGGATGTGGAACTAGTCCCTCCTGTGGCTTCAGAGCAGCATTTTACTGGTGGGAGCCAGTAACAATGCAAGGCCCCTTAACTGAGGTAAGCAGCAGAGTCCTCCAGCAAGGATGTTTGAGCCTGACTTAGAACTTATTTCTGGTTATGCATCATTTATCTCAAATGTTGGCACTCCTGGGAGAAAAGGAGGGTGTGTCTTCTCACAGGATCTCACTGGGATCAGTGCCACCCTACCTCCTGTGTGGTGCTGGAGTCTTGGCTGGTTTGACAATCACATGAAATAGCTGAACTCTGTTCTCCTCTCAACAGAAGCAGACCCTCGCCTCATCGAGTCCCTGTCCCAGATGCTCTCCATGGGCTTCTCTGATGAGGGTGGATGGCTCACTCGACTCCTGCAGACAAAGAACTGCGACATTGGAGCAGCACTCGATGCCATCCAGTATTCCAAGCAGCCACCACACTTGTAGTAGTAACAAAAAGCACTTTTCTAACTGAAAGCAGCCAACGCATCTCAAGTCACTGTGGTTCACCTTTCTTCCTGCTAAGGGTTTCTGTCTCATGTTCTTAAGTGCTTTGTAGAATGGAGGAACAATAAACACTGCTGCATGTGATGTGTCTGTCTGAGCTTTTCAGTATCACAGCTGTGTTATTTGCTGTAACAACAGCCCAGGGTTGCCTGTACTTTGCTGTACAGTTGGGCCTACACTTAATAAGGGAAAGCCAATGCTCTGGAAGAAATGGTTGCTAGGGGAGAGCTAAACAAAGGTGCAATACAGAGGAAAAAAAGCTGTAGTTTGTAAGGAGGCATTAATGACAGAATTTAATTGTAGTGCCCAGGAATTCTTGAAGCCTGTGAGCTTCCCCCTTCGAAGCTGACCTATTTCCATTCCTATTTCTAGCTGCTGAGGTTGCTAGACAACACTGGTAACCTGAGAGCAATAGTCCCTTCCCCCAGACAACCATGAACCAAGTAAACAACAGTGCAGTTACAGCTTAAAGCCATCTTCAGCTCAAAATTGCACCTCAGTTCTCAGCATCCATTATGGAGACAAGAAAGCCCTGCTAAAGCTCTCTGGACTCCTCAGAGATCATCATCAAACTCCTCACCTGTGCAGAACAGTTGGTCACAAGAAATGTCCCTCAGCTTTGGCCCAGGGACAGAGTTAACAACGGTGTTTGCCCTGCTGGTGCTGCCCAGGCACCACCTTCCTGCAGTGGTTTCTACACCAGATCCTGCCCTCACCAATGGGCTTGGAGGTTCCCTGAACACACTCTGAACTGAGCAACTGGTGCTGGGCCCCACAGGCAGCTTGGAGGCCAGACGCTCAGTGCTGGTAACACACTTTTTAAATTCAAAACCTGTACTTTGAGGCACAGTTCTTCCAGCCTGTCCTGGGCATCTCCTGCCCATACCAGCACCTGCTGCAGTGCTGCTGTCCAGCCCCAAACCTCCACTGTCCTCCTGCAGTGACAAGGCCACTCTGGCAGCATTTTCACTGGAGCTGTCAGAAGACGAGAGAAATTTTCCCCACTTTGATGGTTTGGTAGAAGCCATTGAGGGTTTTGTGTTGTCCTCAGGCTCTACAGACTGAGAGGCAGCAGGTACCACACAGCCTCCAGAAACAGCATCTCTGTCACATCCAGCATCTCCATCAGGCACTGCTCCAAAGCATTTCCTGCGCTGTAAGAAGGGAGGGAGCTTGATTATAAATTCAGCACACACAGCCAGGCTGCACAGAGCAGTAAAGGTGGCACTGGCTTGGCCTGACTAAAACCTTTCAGAGACAAACCCACAATTTTCTTCTTAAACATTCAAATAGAAGAGGAGGAAAAAACCCTCAGAAAAATTCAGAATACTGGGTTTTTTTCCACTGGACAGAAGCATCTGCTACAGCTAAAATACCTCAGTGGTTTTAACCTTTTTGGCTTGGTAGTCAAGCTGGAAAACTCGATTTTCTTCTGCATGCTCTGGGACATCACTGGAGAAGAGGCTTTTCTGGCGTTTCCTGGCCAAAAAAACCATTCACAAAGAGAACAGATTAGCTGCACTGTGGTTTTTTTCCACAAATCACCAGAGAGCCATAAAATGCAGTAAGAGTTTTATCCCCAAAACCAAATCCCTGCTCAGGTCAGGTTATACATTGCAACCTGTACTTTGCTCAGCTCCCAGAGATGAGCCGCCTCCCACACCTCCCAAACAAGTGCCACCACTCGGGGGCAGGAATTGCAAAACAAAATTCTTTCTGTACCTTTTTTCTCCCACGGTGTTTCTCCTCCGGTTGTTGAACTGCTGCCTTGCTAGAGCTGCCTCCTCCTCCTCCTCCTCCCCATCCTCCTGACCCTCACTCTGCTGGCTGAGATATTTACTCCAGCGACTGCTTCCTGATGTCTGACTTCGCTCCTACGACATTGGAGAGTTACTGAGAGCAGCAAAGCACTTCTGGCACCGTTACCCGTGTGCTGAGTGCCTCAGATCAATCACTTCATCCCTCTCTTGTGTTCCCAGGTTCAGTTCCCAGCAGAGCAGTGTCAGTGCCCATCTCATCCTCACTCTGCAGGAGCCGCCCTGATTCTATCACCATTTCAGCCATCTGAGGGATCACTGGTTTCACTGGATTCACCCAGGACAGGATGGGTCGGTGCTGGGACCTTACCCGCTGGTCTGAACTGTCCCCAGGTTGTGCTGCTCCATTTTTGGTGTCGTTTGCAGAGTCTTCTACACACCTAAAACAGAGGTTTAAACTACAATTTCTAGAACACGCTCCTGTCTGTTGATTTACAGGTTTCAGATCCCCCAGTCACAGCACAAGAACTGGGCAGAAAGCACAGACAGGAACACTGGGTAGGAGATGTCAGACAAAACAGGATGTATAGAAAAGCTGATGCCAAATGAAGAATTTGGACAAATGCTTGAAAAAAATCTTGTTAGAGGGTAGTCCTCCTTCTTTTTATACGATTAACAGTGTCAAGTTTGATTTAAAACCACTACTCATGAAATGATCCATTTTAATTGTTCGTATCTAGGCACATAACAGATTTAACTCACTAATTATAGCCCAAGAAAGCAAGTGAAAAAAGGGAAGTTATTTTGCAATGTTTTGAATGTCACAATTTTTTCAAAATAAAAATAGCAACCCTTTTTTAAAAAGTGAACAAACAATGAGTTTTCTTCCCCAAGCTTAACCCTAAAGCACTGTGTACACCCAAAATTATGTAACTACCCTCGACTGACTTCAGAACATAACCTTGAGTTCAAAGGAAGCTGGACCAGTTCAAGATCAAATGATTCAAAACCAGATTAAAGCATGAAATAAACAGGAAGGTGCTACTCAGATTTTCCAGCCCAGCAGGAATTACACTGAAATCTTTGTGCTAAACAGGTCCTTTTATCAATAGCAGCAGTGATTACTCAACACATTCACACGTGAACCCCCTAAATGCCAAGAGTTAGGCACAAAAAGCTTGGAGTGGAGGATGTTTTTTCTCTGAGTATTTAATCTGATGAGGACTGCAATCTGTGAAACAGACATCTCCACATTCAGCTCATCAAAGAGTGAATAAGACCAAATTTAAGACAAAACTCAAAACAACAATAAACATCACAACAAACCCAAACCCTGTTATGATCAACACGTGCTACCGATCAAGTAAATTTATCTGAAAAACACTGTCAAAACAAACACGCCGGGACACTAAACCCAACGAGGAGCTCGTTCCCATGAGGTCAGGGCAGAACTGGGACATGTCAAAGCTTCGCAACGGGCTGGAAAATCCCTCCCGTGAGCACAGGTTGGGAAACAGGCACCGGCGTGCGGGGTGTGCACGGGCTGCAGCGCACCAGGAGGAATAAACAGGTAAAGGATTAAACACGGTACCGAGGGCTCCAGCCAAGAGCCTCCTCCGCCTCTCCCTGCAGCAGGTTTAACTTCTGCACATGGATCCTGCAGTCGGGGCCGGAGCCCTGCCCGTAAACCTGCGGGGACAGGACGGGGGACAAATCTGCGAGGGCAGGGGACACCCCGGGGGTGACAACGGCGGCCCGACCGACGGCTGTTCCGGGCTGCCCTCACCCCCTGTACCCCCTGCCCTCACCCCCTGCTCCCCCTG
>WEKX01005975.1:523634-542695 GCA_013390025.1 Pitta sordida
TGTCCCCAACCCAAAAACCCGCACCCACCCCCGGGAATGACACCGGGGACCCTCCCCCAAAACCCGCACCCACCCCCGGGATGAGCGACCCTTGTCCCCCTGCCCAAAAAGGACAAGGACCCCCACCTTGTCCCCCTACACTCGGGATGAGCGACCGGAACCTCTTGTCCCCCTGCCTAAAACCCGCACCCACCCCCGGGATGAGCGACCCTTGTCCCCCTGCCCAAAAAGGACAAGGACCCCCACCTTGTCCCCCTACACTCGGGATGAGCGACCGGAACCTCTTGTCCCCCTGCCTAAAACCCGCACCCACCCCCGGGATGAGCGGCCCCAGAACCGCCCTGGGAGCTGGGGCTGAGCTACTGCAAGTGAAGCTCTTCCAGGAGGGAAAACCCTCGGTGTTTGCAGCTACACCGTCACTGGGAAGGTTGGCACCTACCTGGAGCTGTGTCAGCCTGTGGTAGAGAGGAAGGAGGTACAATGAATAATAAGGAAAAAGAGAGGGGGGGACAAAAGGGAAGAGGAGGAAGAGGGGAAAGAAGGGGGGAGAAAAGAAAAGGGAGGGGGAAAGGGGGGTGGAAAGAAGGGGAGAAGGGGAAAGAAAAAAAAGGAGAAAAGAGGAAAAAATATAAAAGAACAAAAATGAAGGCAGTAAGAAACAAAGATGGAATGGAGGAAAGGAAAGGAAGGGAGGTCAGACTGCACTCACACCAAGTCTGCTCTTCTCAATAACTGCCCTGAAAAAAGAACCAGCAAAATTCCATGAGCTGAGAGAAATAAAAGGGAGCCAAACAGCCTGTAGGATTCTGGTTCATTTATTGAATACATGACAGATAAGACAGACAGTGTAAAATCACATGTATTATTTGTACTTTAAAAAAAATTACAATAAATTACTGAATAATTAGTAAAAGCAGTTTTACTAATGGCTGCTCCCCAGTGATGCAGGACAGAGGAGGCAGAGAAATAAGAAACACGTACCAGCTGTGAATAAACACGGAGACTGTCACGAGGATGAATTAACACTGAGTAACACACTGAGTAGTGTTAAAGGGGAACTTCCACGGACGGGTCCTTCCTACCCTTATATTCCAAATGCCAGCCAACAGCTGGATCAAACCATGCCCTGGGCGCGGGGGCTGCTCTGGCCGAGCAGCGTTTCTCACCCTGGCCCTGCAGGGCTGCTGCCTGTGTGCTGAGATGAGTTTATCTGTAGTAACACCATTCATTCTCCTGCCTCGGGGCACACACTCTGCTACCAGGCAGCCAACTTTTAGTTTCCTCTGGTTTTACTTGATTTAAAAGAGCACTCATTCAGTCTCTCAGTTATTTTGTCTCTTACTGGAATGAGATCCACTACTGAGGTTTCCCACAGCAGACTGATGGCAGAGGGCCACACTGCTTTGAATTCTTCCCCTTTAGGTAGAAATGACCTATAAATCCTATAAATGTGCAGTAGTTTCTAAGAGCATGTCAACTGCAAGGACACACTGAGCAGCAGCGGGTGGCACAACACTCCTGCACACCTCCCTGCCCCAAGCACTTGTGNCACTGCAAGGACACACTGAGCAGCAACGAGTGGCACACCTCCCTGCCCCAAGCACTTGTGAGGGCTGACTGAGCAGAGTATTCTTAGGGGTCCTCTAAAACCTGATCCCATCACTAGCCAGTAAAAATGGAGATCAGCAATAACCAGTGAATGCACCACCAGGGAAAGTCCAGCAGTCCAGCTGCCAGGGAACACTGAGGCTGATTCACCGACTTCTAATTTAGGAATTCATTCCCTCATCACAACCACCACGAGCCCACTGATTGACTCAGAATTCCTACTGCACTGAGGTCAAGGAGCTTGTGGCTTCCCAGACAAACTAACCCAATGGCTTTCAAAGAAATGCGAGGAAACCAGGTTTGCCTGAAAACTCCTGAATGCTGAAGGAGAAAGTAAGTGATAACATACACTATGAAAATGCCAAACCACATCTGAGAGAAACCTGTGGATCTGAGCAATGTCTGTGATGAGACCTTAGGGTGCTGGGAGCAGTGGGGCACATTTGCTGAATAGCTGCTGAGTCACAGAACAGCCTACAAGAAGAACCTACGGGATTATTTATAGGTCAGGGTCCTACAGCACTCAACTGCATTGCATGAGCTCTCAGACTGGCAGCCAGAGCTGAGCATGGTTTCAAGCCAGGCTGCATCTGCTGTGCAGGTCACCCAGGAACCTACAGCAAACAAGGGCAGGCAAGGAACAGTTACTGTCTGAAATAAAACTTCATTAAAATAAAAGATAGCCAAAGGCAGACATGCATAATTCATGGTGGTAATTCTATATGTCAGGGGCTATTGGGTTCTAATGGCTCTTGAGAATGTAAATCTGTCAGCCAGAGTAGCCAAAGAAGCACCTACACAAAACAGTCACTGTCAGAAGCCCCTTAGCAACTGGAATCTATTGTAGTTGTGTAGTTACTGGTCTCTGATTAAACAAAAAAAAAACCCCAAACAGAAAATACCAAACGATCCTGCCATCTGCCACATCATCTTCCTGTTTTATGTCCCAAAACCAACTCATCTTCTTGAGTTCACCCTGACACAGAGGAAAGTTCGTAGTCGCTGGACGAACTGAACTGCCTCTCCACCTTCTTCTGCTCCTTGATCTTCTGGAGAATGTTGACTTTTTTCTCAAAGTAGTTCACCAGGGCTGTTTCTGTCAGCATGGAGGCCAAGATCTGCTCGAAGGAGATGGACCAGTCAGTGTCAATGGTGCTGCCATACCTGGCAGCTGCAGTGCTGCCTTCGCAGCCCACCAGGACCGTGTCGTCCGCAATGTCCTCACACTGCAGGGAGCCCGTGCTCACCATGGAGTAGGAGGACATGGACATATCATCTTTGGTTTCATCATCTGATAGCAGCTGTAAAGGAGAGCCTTGTCCTTCCCCTGACCCGTCTCCTAGAGTTTGGTTTTCCTGCTGTGCTTTCTCAGGCTGAGCATCCACGCTGGTTTTGTCCTCATCGTCAGCTTGGGGTTGCTGCTGCTCCACTGCTGAATTCTGGCTCTGTTCAGATGTTGGTGACTCCTCTTCACTCACAGGATCTTGGGTATTGTTTTTGCAGTCCTCAGACTTCCTTGTGGGCCTGTTGGAGAATTTCTTCCCCACCTCCCCAATTCGCAGGAGGAGACTGGCCACGGTGGCAATGGCATGGTACAGCTCTTGCTCCACAGGGTCCTCGCTGAACATGTTGTAAAGAGTCTTGCATAACTCTATGAACTGCTCCTTTAAAAGACAAATACCAAAAAATCATACTTCAGGCTAAAATGGTATTGTCAGTGGCTGATGAAGCAACAGGCACCATCTCCAATGACTCATTGTTTATGCCTCCCTATCAAGTAAGTGGCAACTTTATGGGACTGACTCAGAACAGTCTGACACAGGCAAACTCCTCCCTCCTCTGCTGTAGTGGCTAAACTGAGACACAGATGATGGGTTTTCTGCTGGCAGACGAACAGAGCAGTCACATATTCACAGCTGAAGAAACATGAAGTTTTACTTTTATTGTGCTGCTCTTCTGTGGTCAGCTTCTAAGTGGCACCCACAAGGAAATTAGAGACCAAACCCAAACCAGCCAACCGAGTTTCTATGGCTGATGGCATATTTGAAACACCCTGCTCTGGAGGGAAAGCACAGGCTGCAGTTCTTACTGGAAAAAATGGTCTGGGAGGCAGAGTGAATCCAATACCTTTGGCTGGTTGAAGCAAAGCCCTTTGCCAATGTCCACTGTGGAACTGGAAGTTCTAAATCTCACCAGAACAGCAGGGCAAGGCACAGGCTGCTGGCTGCACATTATGCTGAATTCCCCACTAAGCTGCCAGTGATCCCACTGAGAACCTTCACATTTGCTTCTTACCTGGCTCATTTTGGGAAGATCTTTAATGGTTTCTTTCTTGGACTCTTTTTCCTTAGCCCACATCCTTAGGTAGTATCTGTAGTCCTGTGGACTGGCACCTTTCTCCTCTGCAAGGCAAGAACAAACCACCAGTGAGGTGGTTCATGGTTTCAGACTTCAGAAGTGAATGCTGTGGCAGCAAAACTCAGGCTGGAAGCAGTTTTTATTGACAGTCCATGAAAGCATCTACCAGGAAGGCTGCATTGTTTTCTGCTGGTTTATCTGATCCAGCTCAGTAGAGCAAACATTTTAACAGTGCTGCATCAGCCTGACTTTTCTGTGAGTTGACAACTTCCCCAACATGATTTACAGATGTAATCTGGGTATGTACAAGAGCTGGGGCAGCAAGACATAAGAGAGATGTATTTTGTAGCTCACCTGTGTCCACAAGAGACACTGGAAGGTCTCCTTGATCAGCATGGGACAATGAACAGTTCATAATATGAGAGAGACAAGACTAGAATGTGCTCCATTGATGGTGAAATTACCTTTTTCTGGACCGTTCTCATTTCTTCTTCCTTTATCTTCTTGGGTTTCTAAGAAGTTACAGAAATACAAAATAAAGATATTGCTGATTTTATTGTATTGCTGAAAATCAGCAATACAATACACAAAGAACTTAAGGCAGTTCAAAATACAATTTAAAGTTATATAAGAATGTATTTAACCGAAGTTAGATCTCACACTCCCATGTCACGTTCAGAGAAGTGAACAGAGCAGTATGGAAGCGAGAGGCTGATGGGATGAACTGGATAAAGAGCCACATTCAAAACATGGGTTGAAAAGCTGAGGTAGACAGCAGAGCTCTTAAAAGAAAAGGTGAAACACAGATAGGAACAACAGCTCAGCAAAGTGATGGCCTAAAGACAAGGAAGTTCAGTCATCCAGAGCAAGATAACGAATGGAAACAAACCAAACCACTCCTGAGCACGTGTGTGACTAACACCTACACTCACCACTATCCACTGACGGCACTGACACTGGGGGAGCACCTGCAGCCTAACTTCACAAACGTCTCCTCTGGTTCCCTACACTGTCACTAGAGCAAATGGGAAGTCTGGGTTCAACTCAGGCTGTTAAATTAGTCACCTGGCACCAAACTGCACAGGTACCTCTTGTACTTACTCGGATGTTTTTTGAGCATCATTGTATGCTGGTGAACATTGAGCATGACTGACAAGTGTTGATGTCCCATCTGACAACTCCTAAAAACTAACCAGCTTTTCAATTCAAAGGCATGCATCCTTATTCTTTTATAACACTTCATTAATAGCGAGAGTGTCACAGGAGAGGAGAAGCAGCAACAATTTGAGTCTTTGCATCAGCACAGTGGTGCTGGCAGGTGGTGTCAGCACCACAGCCACGCTCAGTGCATGCACATAACCCATGGACTGACCTGGAGACTCACAGTGCAGGCAGATATCCAGCTCTGAGACAAAAGGAGATACTTGAGCAGCAGAAAAGGGGGTTGAGGGGACAATATCCCAGATACAACAGAAGAAAAGGCCAGACATAGACAGACACAGAGAAGGAAACAAAAACAAGAAGAGAGACAATGAGACTTGCATGAAAAAACCTAAATCATGGTGGGAGACAGGGGCTGGTGGAAGCACACTGCTCCTCCTCAGCTCAGCAGTCTGTGGCTGTGCTCCAGAGCATGCTGTGTCCTACATGAAATGGGTACTGAGGAGTTTTAGCTCCAAATTTCCTCCCCATCATGCAACAAGGACAGTGAGCTCCAACACACTGGCACTTTTAACAGGCTGCCAGCAGGAGAACATGCCTGGCACAAAATCACTGCTCACAGCACATGGATCTGTGCTGCAACTCCTGCCTGAAGGGAGGGGTAAAGGCAACAGCGTTGCATTACCTTCTGTTGTCACATCCTCTGTGAAGTAACTGGTGGCCTCCAAAGCAGACTCTGTCTCCTCTGGGTTCAGAGCTGTGTTCACAGAGAAGCAAATGTTAAGAGCTGGAAGCTAATTGAACAGCAGTATCACCCACCTCATTAGTAAATTCATGAGGCATCCTGTGTCAGCTGCGTGTCAGAACCGACCGCGCTCAGCAGCAGCAACAAACAGAACCAACCACTCACCAGGAGGCAGGTGCAGTTTGTAGAGTACTTTGAGTTTTTCAGTGAGGTCACCATGGTACATCCCACCTGCCAAGGAAAAAAAAAAAAAGGTTAATATAATGAGCACATGGGATAAAGAATCACCCTCTGCTCACAGGCTCAAACCAGAACGAGTCCCCAGGCTGTAAGTCCTGGGCAGAAGCAATAAAGAAATCCACACCAAAAAGGCGTATTTTGTTCAGCTTGAATCTTTCAGTCACCCGCCCCTCACAACGGTGGACACACCATTATCTCCATTTTTGTTCTCTTCTTGGAAAAAGACAGAAACTTCTTTTTTTTTTTTTTTTTTCACTACTCCATTGACTCCATTAACACCACTCACTCATTCCCGTCACAAACTCCTTGAAGTTGATGAGAGAATCCCTGTTCTCATCCAGCAGGCGGAAGAGCCTCCCTGCCAGCACAGGGGTGTGTGCCCCACAGGCCCAGGGGGTGAGGCTGATGAAGAGGTCTCTGAACTGCTCCGAGTCGATGCGATACTGCTCCAGGTAGGGCAGGCTCTGGTCCCGGCGGGCGGCGGCCGCGCGGTTACTGCCCCAGTAACAGCTCATCAGGTACTTGGCCTGGGGGGAAAAAGGAGGGACAGGCTGGATTAAACTGCACCCCGACAGTCCACGGGAGCAGAGACTCTGTTACAGCTCAGGAGCATTGAGTAAGAAAAGAAGAGGCACGTCAGGACACATTTTAGCTCCCCTATTACTCCTCGTGTTACTTCACTGCAAAATAGTATGAGATGAAGGGAGAGTGGGATTTCAGGAAAAACACAAGGAACAATTTAAAGTGAAAAAATACAGAACGTGATTTCAGGTTTGGACAAAATGACACAGGCTTTATTGCACAGGAAACACGTAGGGTTTAGAACTGAGTTTCTTTCTGAGTCTACAATACAGTGCAACTGAGTTTGCAGTGACTGGTAAATGCAGTTGGGCAATATCACTCCTTTAAAAATACACACACTGACAGATAGAGGCAAAGCCCTTAAGTGATCTTGTCACAGACCAAGTAAGTGGAAGACTTGAGAACAAAAGCTGAGGTGCAGTCAATCCCAGGTCCCTGTTCTAAGTGCTGTGGGACACTCCTTTCCATTGACTAGTCTCTTTCTCAGTAAATACCATTCAAATACTGTGAATATGTTTTGGCCATCTTTGGAGGGAAACAATGAAAAATAATCCCTCAGTAATAGGGCCAATTCTCCTGGCACCACTTAGAGCAGAATGCCACATCTGTTCTGACAGGTTACATCAAGAATTAAAGCAAGGTCATTGCTTCCCTTTCAACTCATTTTGCTATTTGTACTCTCTGTCTCAGAACATTCTTCTTCACTCTTGCTTCTTACCTTGAACACTACATACAGCTCCTCCAGTTCTTCAATAGAGAACCCAATGTCACCAGACACAGCTCGGACCTGTAGTCGGGGACAAAACACACTGAATAATTTACTTTGAAGACGGAAAAACCAAATACAGCTCACTGAAAAATCTGTGCAACACAGAGAAGAAAACAAGCACAAGGAGATATCACACAGGACAGGAAGGAAAACAACCCTTTTAATATCCCTAGAAACAGGTCAGGAAGACAGTGTGCAGTCAAGAAACTGCTGACGTTTCAAGTACTTAAAAAAAATACTGTGCTTATTTTCTCTTTGTGCAGAGCTGACTGAGCAGACTCTGTTGCTTCTCTCTCTTGTTTTTCATCCTCAGATGTTTGACTCAGATGCATTGAAAAATAGTAGTGAAATTAACACCTGGATAAGGTTCTCCAACAGGCAGCACTGGGCAGTGGACACTATGCCTAGGCCTATGTTTGTTTTCTCTCTCCATGCCACATTACAGCCCAAAGTTTCTCAGTGCTCTCAGCAAAACACACTCCATGAATGTGCCATTTGGCGGCTCATTCAGTCTGGGAGTCACATACCACACTCTTCTTGGCTGTGTCCTCCAGAGACTGGATCACCTTCAGCCTTTGCTTAAAACGCATTTGTTCAATGTCGTCTGCCTTCAGGTTGCTGAATTTCTACAAGAAAGGAAGCAGACCAGGTCAGCATCATCTTTTAAAGAAAGAACAACTCATCCTCAGTTACATGTTCTCTAACAAGTGTACTATCCCCTCAGAGATAATCTAAAACCACTGCAAGTCTGTTACCAGCAGCAAGATGAGAAAAAAAAAAGAGCTCTATTCCCTATTTGCCCCTGTCCTGCGAAAGAAGTCATTTAGAATTCATGAGAAATCCAACATCAGAGGTTTCTACATAACAGCTGAAAAAAGAATCTGTCAGGGCTGACAGAAATACAGGTCCTGTACTGTGGCAGAGATAAGAGAATATAGACAGGCTATCATTCCTGCCAGCCCTGGTTTTCCTTTAGGACCCCCGTGAGATTCAGTGGAAACGCCGAAGTGAAGAGGCTTTTCTACTGACTAGGTCAGACAAGGAATATGAATCTGGTGACACTCTTTTGTAAGAAACCAGGAACAAACAGAGATGGCAGTTTGAATAAGCACACAAAACATGCAGTAAAATGACAGCTGGCTGACTGCAAACAGCTGGAAGGGGACGGGATGAAAACCAGGAGATAAAAAGGGAAATGATCCCACACGAAGCAAAGCGTAGCAGAGGAGAACTGTCAAACACCAGTTCTCTCACCCGTCTTCTTTCCATCACTCAGAATCAAATTTCTTATGAGGTTGTTTTCAGCAGGAGTGTGAGGTTCTCCACCACTGCAGAGGTATTTCCACAACACTGGCACCATTCTGGGGTCACCTTTCTATTACTATAATGATCACAGAATAGGATTCCTACGCACGTGAACTGGGACGTGTCCATGTTTCTGAGGTCCACCTCACAATTTTTACCCTGAATTTCTTCCCCTCCTCAACTGCCCAGCACTGGGAATCCTCAAACACAAATAAGAACACAGAGATTTTTGGCAAAGCAGGAAGAAAACTCTGGGCTGTAACTTTTTACTCATTTGCAATCTTCATCTTAGTCCCCGCTGGTGTCGGGGAGACTCAACAACATCCAAGAGTGTCAGATTGTACTCACACCAAGCAGGTGGAACAATGGCCTCCAGCCTGCACTCCTTGGGCACCTCAGGCTGTGAACTGCCCAAATTCTGGCTGCACAAAGCATGGAACTGGATGGTAGGAGAGAAAAATCTCTCGGGCAAAAACGAAGGCAGAGCCTCACCTCATAGGATGTTTTGATGAGCTCAAAGATGTCGATCTCCTGTGGTGGGTCATCTCCACTGGTCAGCAAGGCGTGCAGGTGGGGAATGGGGGGAGAGACACTCTGTCTGTTAACTACATTGTCCAAGTATCTGTGGGGGGGAAAAAAAGAGAACAGATGCAAGACCCTTGGATTAGTGTCCAGGAAAAGAAGTAATACCCTAAGAGCATTACTCCCAACTTGTTGGTGTCCACATAGGAAAGACTTCCATTTCAAATAAAACAAATCTGACATTTACTAGACTTGGGGGGTATTTGCTTGAGAAAGTTTTATGTTTCTAGAAGATGATTCCTGCCAGGATCTGTTCTTAATAGTAGAGCAGAATTATGATGTGAATTTCAAATAAAGAACATTTAAGGGTTCAAATTCAAACTGAGATACAGGAATTTATTATGCAAACAATTCCAGAAATATGGGACTGATCCAGAGCTGAGCTAACAATTAATTGCAGCTTTTGCAGAAAGCAACAGCAAACCTCTCTGAAGCTCAAGTTTCATCCTAGAGTGTTATCTGTGACCTGCTACACAGTGGAATTAGGTGGAAAGAGATGATGACTCAAAGGGCACCATTACCATTAAGTTATAAACAAGGATACTGAATGGTACCTGCCCAAAATAGTCATGGCTTCACCTTCATCACAGCACTGTAACAACTTCTCCATGTTGGCATCAAGTATGGCTAATGACACCTGCAGGATGAACTTGATTCCCTCATAGAAAAAACAGTCCACAACCACCACAGCACTCTCAAAGGGCATCACACTGAGGAATAGAGTGAGAAACCAGGAAAGGGAGATGGTGGAAATCACCCCCAGGTCCTGCATCTTTTCTGACAGCTGTGGAAGATACTCTCGTGTCAGTTCTTCAAAGATGCCTTGGTCCACCAGTGCACCTGAAACAGGCAAAAAACCAATGGCAGAACTCAGAGTGGTGGTGCTGTGCTCAAGATAACCAATTAGTAAATAAAACAGTGGGACTTCAGTTAAGCTTCATATAAGCCTCTGAACATCAGAGGTAAAATTAAGACATTTCTGTACTTTCCCCCCAGTCTGTTCTCAATAAAAGCAACATATTTAGATGGTCACTACTCCTCCATTGCAGAGCAGACACAGAACCTCTCACTGACTGATGCATTTTCCCTACATGGGGCAGTGAAGGATTACTGATATCATGGTATTTACACCAAACTATACTCTTTATACAGACCATTATTAAAAGCCCACGAAGCAGTGCTTTCACTAACCTTTCCTGGTTGCCTACTCCAAACATTTAATACACCATTCAGATGGGTACAAACAAAACTCAATTTTCTTCTAGCTATGGTCCCTCCTGCTACCAACTTTTAGTTACTTCATCTTCCCTGTTCCTACAAGGTAGTACCACTCCTTTGGCAGCCTGGAGTGTCTCCTCCTGTGTCTCCATCACACACCTGCAACTCTAAACGGAACAGGGTTGTGCTTCAGCACCTTTAAAATGTGTCACATTTGATATATCCTGAACCACAAAATGCTCCTGGGGGGGATGGTGGTGCAACTATAGCTGAAAAAAACAGGCTCCAGCAGGAATTTGACCAAGACTCACCCACTACTCTGGTGTTGTAGTAATCTGGCAACATCCGCTCACACAGAGCCACCAGGAGCCAGAAAGCCTCTTCCTCGTTGCAGTAGAGCAGCAGCACCGACGTGACAATGTTCATGGCCTGTGAGGCAGCACAGCCAAACACGCAGGGAATGGGAGAAGAACATGAAGGTCTTTGTGAAAGCTCTGCCAGCTGAACTTTAAAACCACGAAAACAGCAAACTGCCACTGAGAGTCACTTCTATTTCCTGCTTTTACTGGTATCTGAGTCAATGGATGATCTTAAGCCGATTTACCTTCCTGCTTTCAGTTCCTCTGTTTGTGAGGCAGCAAATAACATGATGACCTTTTGTCAAGTGCTTTCAGTAAACCCAGCGACTAAGAATTGTGTTTGGTAACAGTGTGGTCGCAACACAACAACATAAAAAGAACCTGTTATACCACAGCAAGATACAAAAAAGAACCTGAATTTCCACCAGCTGTTTCAGAAACCAGCAACTGGCTTGATTTTCAATATGCTGTCCATGTGCAATATCACTTATTTGATTTAATTGCTTTTTTTAAATGAAACCAGTACATGTTTTTGCTTAAGTGTGGCAAGCTCTGGCAGGAAAACTAGCAAATAGATTCCCACATTGTATCTAACAGCAATGTGAGAAGTCTACTGAAATGCTGTACATATTCAAAGGGTATTTAAGAGATGCTGCAACATAACCACTTCTTTTCTACTCTCCTACCACCACATAGGAAGCATTAAGGAAAAGTTTGACTGGGACTTTTTCTGTAGTTTTTTTTGTTCAATCATGGTCACTGTGTAGGACTAACGCATTGAAGGCTTCTTTCTTACCTGGCAGTAGCCTATGGTTGGGTTTCTGAATGCATAAGCTGTCAGGACTCTCCTGAGGGCAGCAATTCCCAGCTCGTTCTGGAAGGCAGGATGCTCTGGCATGGAGCGGTGCAGGTCTCGCTCAATTTCCTCTGTGGCAAGATTGTACTGCCCCATTGACTTTTCCACAAGATCTGCATAGTAACCAGGGTGAGTCACCATCTCGTTCCAAGCTCCTGAAATAACAAACAGAAATTGCTTTACCTCTGGAGCTTTGAAATACAGATTTTATGCCCCCAGTTTCAGAGATGAGGGAGCCAAGAAGCGCTGCATGAACTCATCAGCTACAGATAGGTGTGAAAGTGTAGCAACAAACTCACTATTAGAGTTTAGGTCCCAACACTGACACACAGACAAAGGAGATCAAACAGCTACTAGGCTCATAAAGAAAGTAATCCCAGGAATGTGATCACTGCATTTTTGGCAAAAAAATCATTCAGCTGGAGTTAACTTGTCACTCATTTCTTCTGAGCCAAGATTCATACCTTTTCCTTTGAGAGGTGCAGAAAGCTTATTCCTGTTAGCTCTCAAAACACCCAGCACAGCATCCTACCTGAGAAAAGGAGCCACAGCTCTCCACGGAGATTCTCTGGGATTCCTTTCTGCACCAGCTCCCTTGTCTTGGCCGTGCGGTACATGCACATCCCCCGCCCGTACTCAAAGAAATGAATGTTCCAAGACTCCTCCTTCATCTTCTCCTTGGCCTTTGTAGGAACAAATATGTCTGTTTTAGGAGATTAATGCCTTTTTGTATTTGTAGGAAAGGTGATTTCTGGATATACTCAGGCCCATATTTTACATGAGAAATGTATTCTGACACCTTAAGCCTCTCTTCTTTCTGCTGAAGAATAGGGTATGTATGCTAATCTACCCTGTTCTGAATTGGTTCTGCCATCCAGAACACTGGTAACACTAATCTCAGAACACTGGTGACACTGATTTCTCAACCTCTACTCAATTATCTGAAGTGTCAGTACTGACAAAATAAGCTGATGGTCAGGTTCCATCTATGCAGCATTGTCAGTGTGACTGACACAGCAGAGGTACTGCAGGACTCACTCAGAGCAGGCCAGGAAACCTGCAACCTACTGCAAGCTATTTAAGTGTTCCATGTTAAAGTATTCCTTACCCCTTTGGGTCCAGAGAGCTCCTCAGAATCCCTCCTGAAGAGTTTGAGCAGTCCCTGCGAGGCTGTTGGCACTTCCCCGGCACAGAAGTTGCCGGGTCGATGGCCGGGAGCAGACGTGGGGCTCAGAGCCAGGGGGCTGCTGGAAGGCAGCTCTGGAAGCTCCTGAACAACAGAACACAAAGTGTCTGAGCACAGGCTGCCTCCCTCCTCTGCTAATGGCCTGACAGAGACACTGCACTGGCTGGTAACAAGCACTGCTAACGCCACAAGGAGTGCTGCTCTGAAAAGTTGGCCCATATTCCTCCATATTCCCTTAGTACCTCGCAACTGGGATCAGCTGAATTCCACTTCCATTCCCTGTTGATGCCACACGGTTTCTTGGATGGTGTTCTCTGCAGGAAGTCAGAGATCCTCTGCACCAAGAAGTCTCGGTCTTTCAGATTGGCAAAGAAGAAGGTCATTTTGCTTTTAGTGCTGATGGACAGAGGGCTGGGCAAGACGCTGGAACTATCTGCTTTCTCAACTATTGTCACCTACAACACAAAGACAAGGGCCATTTGCATCCTGCAGGTTCTCCATTATCCATAAAGCACAGCACAAAAGACAGGAGATCACAAAAGACAAGGGAAGCCTGAAGTCTTAATATATAGCTAAGAAATCCCCACCTCCCTGAGAGGAATGATGAGATGACAGGCCTCCTCTGCCCTGCTGGCAAAACAGATGTAATTATTGGAAACAAACATCTGGCCAGGAATGTGCGTCTTGTTGAATGGTGTCCACAAGGTACAGTCTGTGTGTCCATCCAGGCACTCATCCTTGGGCAGCCGGAAGGTGGCACGGTAACACTCGTTTTTGGCTCGAGCATCCAGGTCTCTGGGGAAAAGGAAAGGGTAGTACCCACAGGTTGGTTTTTTCCCACCCCTCACTTGAAAAACCCACTCAAACAGTAATGCTAAGTGTTCATTCCAATCACAAGCTTCAGGCTGTGCTGTGTATTTTGGTATTCTCTAACTGAGATGCCATCCCTTATCTGACTCCTCTTTCAGACACGCCTCCCTGACCAGGGATGTCCTGCCAGGCCAGAGAAAATATGCAAGTGCACCTGCAAAACTTAACATGTTACATCAGATTCTGAAACTACAGGGAACAGCCCCCAGTGGGAGGATTTACTAAAATTTATAAAGGATTTATAAGTCTTCAACTTTAGACCAAGGGGTTGGTGTCATTTTCTTCTTTCATTTTTTTTTACACAGGATTTTCCACAGTTTCTAGCTCAAAGTTCCTTCTAACAGTGCCTAGTCATGCATGACAAAGTCACAGGGGTGTGTGTAAATTCAGCTCCAGCTTGGGATGGGATGGGAAGAGAAGAGAGCAGGCAGAGGGCTAATGACTGAAATCAGTGACACAGCCCCACAAGCGAGAAAACCCCAGTGGCACCCAGGAGCTACAAAGTAATGCAGATTTATTATTTCAACCCCCTGTGATCCGTCTTCTTTCCTCACTGCTGGAAACACACACCTTTTCAACGCAGAGATGTTCTTAAGGGGCTTCCTGGGCTTTGGGAGAGACTTGTCCTGCAGGAAGCTCTCGTTATCCAAGAGCTGCCTCATGGCAATGTTGGCCAACTGCTCCATCAGCTTGAACGTCTCGTTGATGTTGAGAAACATAGAAAAATAAAGTTCACTGTCCCTCGTGCTGACTTTAATGCACTCAGGGAACAGCAGGGTAGCATTTTTCTCTAGCTGGGTTACATCCACCCACTGGATGACCAGGGTTACTGGGAAAAAAAAAATTAAAAAATTTGTCCTGTTAATACAATCTGAGGCAAACCAGTAATCAATCAGAAAGGAAGGTCAAGCAGCCAACAAGCTCTCAGGGTAGGAACAAGGACAATTCTTTTCTTCATGCTTTTACTGGGTTCTCCAAAAACGCTTGGAAATTATCTTAGGGATTAACTAGACTAGAAATAATGCAGTTCCAAAAGGACTATCTCCCATCCAATAAATGTTTTCAACCACAATTACTCAAGTAAATTCCAACAAATTAGCTTTGGACTCAGGAGCTCAGGCTTTGTAAATACTGGGTCCTGGCAGCTGCTCCAGACAAAACTCACCAAGGTAAAAATACGTATTGCTTGGTTCTCTAATCCAGTCTGAATAGAACTTGTAAGAAGTAATCAAATTGGAGTAGAACTTGAGCACAACTTGAGAAATGGTTTGAAAAATGACTCCACCATTTAGTCTAAAGAGACTGTGAGAGCAAGAACTGGCCTATGGTTTGAACCAGAGCTCAAGGAATCCTAGAAGGGAAGAAACTATCAGCCTAAAAAGGAGTTCACACACACAAAAAAATCAACGGCATCAAAAATATCCTGGTAAACTACAGAAATACAACTTGCAGGCTCATAACTCACCCTCTTTGCCCAGCAGGAAAGAGTAGAAACAGAGGTGATTGACAGTGAGGTACAGCCAACCCTGCCTGGGGACACGTCCCTTCCAGTAGCTGCAGGAATAGTAATTGACCAACTTCTCCACCTCAGGCATCCCAAACTGCTTCCTCATCTTCAGCTCAGCCTCTTTGAATTTCCCCGGGTCTTCTTCGCTCTGGGGCTGCTCATTCTTGTTCTCCTCAGCAATAATGCCCTGAAAGGACATGGGAGGAGAGGGAGAAGAAATGGAAGGGGACCTGTCTGCTGACAGATGTAACATACAGCAGAAGGTCACAGCAGCAATCTGGGAGGCACAAAGAAGAAACACAGCACAGCAGTTTCAGTCTCCTGTCACATCAGAGTAACAGTCAAGATGTGCAGAAAGAGCAGCCAGATAATGTGGGAGTGTGGGACCTGAGATCTACTCCTGAGCACATGCCACGAGCTCTCATGTTTAACCCTGGCTGGCCTGGGAACACCTGGAACACCCTGCAGGAGAAATGAAGTCTCTTTTCACTTGCATTCATGTTTCTTCAATGGGAAGACGACCATCTGCCAGGAAGGGCAGAACTCTGTCAGATCCTGACCGGCCAGAAGGAAAAACAAATGACTACACTTTCTCTCACGCACAGAAAATACAAAGAATCTGACAGGACTGCTGAAAAGGACTGACATTTCTGCTGTTCAGTAAAGAACTGGGGCTGGGAAGAGACTGTGTGAGACGCCTGTGTGACTCAGAGGACAGTGGAAGTTGGGGTGCAGCTCCTTTACAACCCAGAAGCTTTTCAGAGCAGTGTGGCAGGGCAAGTACACTGCTTGCAAACTAGAATCCTCCCTGCTGCATTTGTTACTAACCAAACCCTCACTGAACATTCTCCCTACATCAAAGGTATAATTGGCAAGGATTTTAAAGAGGTGTTCCATTCTGATTAGCAGCAGCATCCTAAGCAGGTTGTTCCTTGGGATCTGCTGCTGATAACCTCTCCCCTCAAATACATTTGTCCAGTGTTCTGACTGTGACCTGATGTTGATAATGCTGTGTGCATTCCACGACAATTTCAATCCTATGCACAACTGAAAAAGGTTCTAGAAGTTCTAAGAACCATTTCCCAGTTCCCTCTCAGGATCTGGAAGATGGGAAACATGTCACTTACATGTATCTTGCCCTTGACAAAGGTGGTGATATCCTCTTCATTGTCAAAGATGGACAGAGTCTGCAGTAAGTTATTCTCCAGCCATTCCCAATGCTTTGTGATCTCTTTACGAGATGATCCTATTTGAAAGGGAGGGAAGAGCAAAGAAAAAAACAATTAGAACAAGGTCTTTTCCCCCCCAGTGTCACAGCAGGAAACTAATAACTACTGAACAGTAATCAGAACAAATCAAACACACCAACTGTGTAACTGTCAAGGATATTTTATGTACAACAACATTATGGTTCTAATAAAATATCTCCACTGCCACCAAAGATAATCAGCAGAAACAGAACTTCCTGCAGAGCCTTAAGTTCCCCAACTACAGTGAGAAGTTCTGTCACTTCTGGCATCTTCCACTACCCCATGAGAAGCTCTAGGAAGTTTCCTGAGCAATCACAGGCTATTCCTACGTGGGATATCTGACCATCTGAACCAAAAAGACAAGAGAGGAACTGTGACACAGTCCCCATGAAGAGCCACACCAGCACATACCACAGGCCACTGCCCAGTACACTTGTGAGTCCTGAGTCTGGTGCAGAATTCGGTACGGGGCAACTCTGGCACTGGAGTCCAAAACCACGTCCAGTGTTCCCACAAGAAGACCTGGGATGCAAAGAGAGAAATGAAAGCAATCCAATACCAAAGGGAAGAATTGGGTTAAACAAAAAGCACAGGCTCGTCACTGCAGAAAAACACCGACGTTCAGAGTCTGCAGCTGTGATGGCACTTGGCTGAGCAAATGAACACACACGTCCAGTGACTGCAGGGGAATCGCCTACAAACCAACTGCAGCCTGTCCCACTCCGAAGGGAAAGAGTTTAGATGGCAATTCAATGCCCACTAAACCTCTTTATAATCCCCCCTGCTTTCCCAGGGTAGTTGCCTAATGGAAGTGAACTGTATTTTCTGTTGCTAATAGTGAATTTTAAGCCCCACCAAACTAAAAGATGTGAGAGTTTTCAGTGCTGTATCTCATCACCACCTGTGCCAACAGGACGTAACTCATTCAAAACAGAATCAAGCAGATCTGGAAAAACTGGTGCTCACAGATTTACGGGATGTTTCTAGAAGTACTTTAAATAAACAAAGATGTCAACAACTCAAAATTCAGTAATACAGAATTTAAAGTATTTTTTCCACACGATGTTAAAAAAGGAGGCATTTCCAAAGTGAGTGCTGATGGCCACACTGATGGTTTTTATTACAATGGTTTATTACTGATGGTTTTTATTGTAATAAAAACCTCCATTCATTTCAATTAAGTCTATTTCCTAGATAAATAAAATACTTAAAGTGATGCTTTGCTTTGTTATTCTAGATAATAGTTTTGCAACACACTCTTGACAGTTTGTGTAAACCTGAGCAAACCATACTCAGCCGTATCTCATTCCTTATCAGGAAACATGCCACTTCTTCCCCTTTATCTCCCTTGGCTATCCACCAAGCAATTACTAGATTAGGAATATACCACTTGCAGAGGAACACCATCCACAGGAAGCTCATCCTGCCATCCCTGAAATAAACACACACATCCAGCGCAGCAGGATCTCAGCCTGTGCTCCGGGTCTCTTGTGCACAGTTTTAGGCAGGACAAGGATTAAAAGGTCATTTTGAATCCTTCCCATGGCAGTGCTGAACAGTGTCAAACATTGACACACAGACCAGTGACAGAACATTCAAGGACTCGAGTCTGACAGCGGCTCAGACACCTTTCCTTCACTCAGCCTGGCTGAACATCCCGCTCCAACTCCGGGATGTCACTGCACGGCTCCTACAGGAGGACACGTGGATTTTAACTCACAGGGGCTCTGAAGGGACTCTCACCGAGCTGAAACAACCCAAAACCTAAACTGGGTCAAGGCTGCAACCATTCTAACCCCAGCTTTAACTGTTTCCAGAACAGCACCAGGTGTCATTTGTTATCCTAAAAACCTGGGAAATTGGGGAACACAAGCACAGGCCTACGTGCAACACTGCACAAGTTACATCAAACAGAGCAGCTCAAAACAGATTCGAACACTGTGAAAAGATGAAATACGCTGAGGGTGTCTGCAGCTGTGTCATTTCTGCAATTAGCGTTTGATTAACTGGGCTGACACAAGCCACCGGCCGTAATTCACAAGTGGCAAACGTACATTTATGGGTTTTTTTGTTATTCCCACAACCGCGTAAGCATTTTGCACATAAACGGGGTGTTAAAGGCGAGGGGATCTGTCGTCGCTGACACGGTCCCTCGGTGACATCCCCGTAACTTTATCAAACACAACACACGGGCACTTTCCCTTGGGCTGCACCCACCCACCCTGCACAGCACAGCTCCCACAGCTCCTCCTCATCACACACAGACACACACACAGACAGACAGACACACACACACAGACACACACAGACACAAAACCACACGAATAAACCACCTCAGTGACACACGGCACCGCCAGCAGCGCCCAGGAGCCGTTTTCACCCCGGGCACCCCCCGTTAGTTCTCTGCCCCCCCCGGGAGCCCCTTTGCCGCGCTCCCACCGCCCCCCCCGGGCCGGGCCTCACCC
>WEKX01005975.1:542826-650080 GCA_013390025.1 Pitta sordida
GGCCCCCGCACTGCGCCGCGCCGGGAGCCGCCGGTTCGAGCCCCGCCTCCGGCCGCGGCCCGCAGGGAAATACCCCGGGACAGCCTTTGGGTTTTGTGGGTTTATACAGCAAAACATCATGCGAGGGAGTGAAAAAATACCTTCCTGTGCGGCTCAGTGGGACCCAGCGGAGCTGCCCTTAGCGAAGATTATGTACTTGTGCCGCCCCCCTGCAGCCACAGCACCATCCGATCCCAGGGGCTGGAAGGGCCATTAAGGATCGTTTGGTTCCAACCCGCCTCCCCTGGGCAGGGACACCTCCCGCTGCACCAGGCTGCTCAAATCCGCGTCCAGCCTGGCCTTGGATTCCCCCAGCGATGGGGCATCCACAGCCTCCCTGTGCTGGTGCCTCACGGCCGTCACAGTGAAGAACTTCTTCTTAATATCAAACCTAAATTTCCGCTCTGTCCATTTGTACCCACTGCCCCTTGCCCTGGCAATGCATACCTGCTGAACAGCCCCTCTCAGGTTCTGGAAGGTTCTGTGAGGTCTCCACACAACCTATCGTCATATGAATATTTTTTAGCTGGCTCAGCTTTCAGGGCTGTGCCTTCAGCCGTGTTTGGGGGCAGCACGGGTGGTTTGTGAAGGTTTGTCCTGTGGGAAGGGTTTAAGTGTTTGAGCACTGGGGGAAGATGCCGAAGGATCCCACTGCTGTTTTTCTGAGACGCCAAACTCACAAACTCCGTATTTTTAAACTGCTTTTTATTGAAATGTAGTACATTAGCAAACCCTAACTAATCAGTATACACTATTAACATATCGGCATATACCACGTTAACTACAATACAGTGTTATACTTACATCAAAACATGTCAACAAGTTCTGCTGCTGGCAAGCTACACTTCCACAGGGGCTGGAAAGCTCTGGCTGGAGGGAGGGCACTGCTTCACCCGCCGTGCCCGTGTCCCCACAGCGTCCCCAGGCCCCTGGTAGCTGCTGGCATGTTTAGGTTACCTGTCACAGAGGTGTGACCCGCCTTGCAGCAAGCCAGTTGAAACACACTTTTCCTTTTACACACAACTTGGGGGTTTTGTTATTGTTGTTTGCTGCAGTCTCCTGTGCCCAAAGGCTGGGGTGTCCCCTCTCTGCTGGGAGAAAATGATCTTGTTTTGGTGGATTCAGTGCATAGTTAGCCATGGCCTTGAGCAAGTGACCCTGGACAGGCACGGTCATCCAGAGAAGCTCTTAGGGATTTAACATCTACTTGCAAACTGCAGCAGGGCTGAGGGGACAAGCAGAAGAGCAATGCTGTCCTTCAGTTTGCTCCAGAAGGTCATTCCCCTGTATAGGAGTAGTGTGACAGGTCTTACCAGTGCTGGGAGTGAAGACTAAACATACAGGATGGGAAAAGTCCACCTGCTGATGTGGTGGTGACTGAGAAGGCTCCTGGTTCATGTAACGCCTTCCAGTGCAAGCAGAAAGCAGCAGGTTGGGACACTGCCCTGCTGGGGCAGCACGAGTCTGAAAACAAGAGCTTTGCTTTAACAGCCCCAAACACTCTAATGAATATTCTGGTTTTACAGCAGCAAGCAACAAGTTTACTTTCAAGCCCAGACTTTCCTGTGCTGGAGCATGGGAGGGTTGCTGAGCTGTTTTCTGTACAATCAGTGCAGCCCAGGTCTGTGGGAAGGCCAAGGGCAGATACAGCCTGAGGGTGTTCCAGAAACAGGCACGGGGAATCCAGAACAAATGTGGTGATCCATGACTTAGGACAGCCCAGCAGAGCTGCTGTGCTGGGAGTCAATGGCTCTTGTTCCCCTCCCAGGGGGTTTGGGCAGCTGAAGATCAAATCACAGCCAAGCTAAGCTGAGCCAAAACCCAAACAAACAAAAAGGCAAATGGCACAGCAAATGCACAGCTGAGCTCAGGGAAAAGAATAAAAAGCTCCTGAGGGGCTTGTGGAGAAAGTGAAGAAAGGAATAGCTCAGCAGAAGAGAGGGAACCTTCACATGCATGTCCAGCTGGTTTTCGGGCTGCCAAACCCCAGCCCCAGCTGTATGACACCTCATACACCTCAGCCTTGCATTGACATCACTCTAAACACCTTCAACTTTCCATAAAACACTATGTATTTACTTCTTACTTTGCAGGAATATTAATACTTAATAATTAACTCTTGAGGAAAAGGACTATTTTTAGGCAACACTTTATACCACAGAGGCCCCAAGCTCAGAGACCCTGGACATTATTGCCATAAAAAAGAATAAATATTCAGATGTTATTGCACAAACTCCACATCCATCTCTGTTCATGTGGGCATCCCCATGAGACTAGTGGGCAGAGGAGTGAAATGATCCAGGGATCCAAAGAACAAGCACCCCACACACAGCAGCCCACAGGGCCTTCTTTAATTGAGAACCTTTGTGCTCCCACAGACCATGATGCTGGTTTGGAGCGATGGGTGCCCTTGGCGGGGCTGGCTGGCACGGTGATGGCACAGTGATGTGATGGCACAGTGATGAAGAAGATGCTGGAGAACAGGTGGGGGGCAGTACCTGCACAAAGGGGACCTTCCCCTGGCTCTCCAGAGGAGCAGGAAGCATGTAGGGATTGATGGAGTGGGATAGCAGAGATTAACTGGGGAGAATTAAGAGTGCTGGGGAATGCTGCAGGCTTTTAAAGAGTAGGTTAATGAAAGGATCAAACCAGTGACAGATAACAAGGTGTTGATTAGTGCTGCTTTGCAAAGGTTCATGCAAGTACATTTATTTTCCCTAAAGCACTCCACAACCATCAGGTAAACCTGACAGGCCCCTGTGAGGTTGAGGTTTTGACCAACAGCTCAGGACACCGCTGACCGGAGAGTCACAGAGCACCACTCTTGTCACTGCATCCCCCAAGGAAGGAGTTGGGAGAACTGCTTTTTCTCTTAATTATTTCAAAACCATTGGAAACAAAGTAGAAATAAGCAGCAACACACAGATGTACAGTCTAACTTTTCCCCTAACTTCCCCCCAAATCTGTTTAACTGCAGCATCTTCCCCTCTCTCACTCCCTCCCCTGCTCAGTGGTTTCCACCAAGAGTCAGAGCTCAGGCTGCCCCGAGCAGTGCCCTGTGGTGCAGCAAGTCTAGCAGGGAAAGGAAAAGGTGAAGGCATCCTTAAATATAACAACACATATGCAAGCTGTCACGGCACATCACACACTCTTCTGCACTGCTCAGGCTGGAAAATTGGGTCAAATTCGTCTGTGTAACACAGGGTGAAATATGAGCCAAAGTTTCACTCGGGAAGTTGAAGGTGCACTGAGCCCTCCTGCCCTTCTCTCCCCCGTGGCTCTTGCATTTGCCCCACTGTGCCTCAGCTTGTGAAGCTGCCCTGCTGTTTTCTATGCTGTAAAAATCAAATATCTACTAGCTAAGGAAAAGAACAAATATTTTAAGGAACTGAGTCAACTCACTCGCCAGCAATCAGGCAGCAGAACTGCTGGAACTTCAGCTCAGCCCTGGTGCCTTCATCTCTCAGCTCATGA
The DNA here is from genome assembly GCA_013390025.1 of Pitta sordida. Taxonomy (NCBI): domain Eukaryota; kingdom Metazoa; phylum Chordata; class Aves; order Passeriformes; family Pittidae; genus Pitta; species Pitta sordida. Next base: position 546,340 of record WEKX01005975.1, read on the forward strand.
CCTGACTGTGGCAGCATCTCCAACCTAAACTGGACTGAACAAGTCCTGGAGCCTCAGTGTGACCTGTGCTTCCCTCTGCCTTCCAGTAGCTCCTCTAAAAAAGCTCTTGGCTCTCCCAAGCCTTTGCACTATTGTACACGAGCGTGTTTAAAGAAAACAGAAGATGTGTAAAAGTCTCTCACATAGTCCTAAGCATATTAATTGAACTATGTTTTTGGTCTTTGTTTAGCTGATGTAGGACTGGCTACTCCTACAGCATCCTCAGGTGCCAGGGCAAGCATCCTAGAGCAAGGGGACAGTGCAGATCCCACCACATGAGCTCACTGGAGGGAGCTGTTGTGAGGGTCATTAGGTAAATTTTAACATGCTTCAAATTTAATATTTAATGTTGTATCATAGGTAAAAAGCACACTTACATTCTGGGGGTTTTTTTACTGGCAATTTTCCTCTAAGAACACAAGCAAACCTTGATTTTACAAATGTCTCATGGAAACATGCAAAACCTTCACAGAACAAGAGGCCAGGAAAGAGAAGGTGTAGTGCTGGGGTTTAAATAGTTTAGGGAAACACTTGGAGATACAAGATTTTTAATATGTCAAAGTCATAAAATGAATGTTTCTGTTAAAAAGCACTTTTTTTTTTTTTTAACCTTAAAAGTGATTTTCCAAGTTACTGGCACTTACAGTCCTTGGTAGATTGCTGCATGTTTTACTTCTGTGAAATGACTCAACCACACACGGCACCACTGCAGCAGAACAAGAACAACAACGCTCATCAAGCTTTTTTTATATACTGATTAATATTAAAAGGAAAACCTCGACCTTACCAGCACAGCCCAGAAAAAATCACCCATGTTGCTGTGGTGCCTCCTCCCCATGCTAAATGTGACTAAGTGGGAGAACGCCTGCTACAGCACGGAGGGATCAATCGCTTGAACAAGCTTTTAATTTTTCCAGTGTTGTGAGATTTCCCAAATCCAGGATGTCAATTATAAGCTCCCTTATCCAAGATGCTACAGCACAAACCCAGTTTGACATCACTGTGCCAGACCCTGACCTCCACACAGCCAAACCTGTCCTCCCCCTGCTTAAACCCAAGATGCTAATTTGGAAATAGGGAGATTTAACAAAATACAAATGACATTACGTATTTCACACTTTGCCTTGGGGGACGCTTTGTGCTTTCTAGTTTTTAAATACTTCCCATGCCTTTCCCTGCTTTTCTGCACATCCTGGCACACAGCCGGTGCAAATGGGCTTAGCTGGAGCTGAGAAACCACCAGTTTGGGGTTTATGCCTGGTGATATTTTTGGTGGCCTTGGGGCAGGGCTGGGACAAGAAGGATTTGCTTGGAGCACCAGCACCCCGTGCAGTGCTGCAGGAGGCTGTCCCACCCAAACCCCAGCAGGAGCAGCTCTGTGCCACGCACAAAGACAGTTCTGTATCCAACCAGGAATCCGGATCAAAACAAGCCCTACAACATCCTTGAGAGGGGGCGGTTTTTCCCTGGGGCGTTTGTTTTCGGAAGGTGCCGCTCCCACGTGTCTTGCCCGCCGGGATCTCACAGGTGGGATGATGAAAAACATCATCATCATCAGGGGTTGCTCAATCCGCCCTTCTGGACGGGCTTAAGCCCAGCGCAGCCAGGCCGGGTTGGGGAGCTCGGCCTGGGCTTGCCCCTCTTGCACATCACCACCCGCTGGCTGGCACTTTCTGTGACCTTCACTTCTGCTTTCTTAGGAGAAAGTGGGTGTCAAAATTGTGCTCTCAAAAAAAGTTTGGGGTCTCAGAGCGTTTCTAAGAGCTGAATGGCAATAAAAGTGCATTCGGTAAATACAAACGTGGGTATGATGAGAAAAAAACCTCCCTACACTTCATACCACCCACTCTGGAATTATCAGATTAAATAAAGCTGACGCACAGCAACAGAAGTCAAAGCACGCTCGGCAAAGAGGATCATTTCCTCATTTTACAGAGCTGGGTTTGCCTCTTAAACATCCATGTTAAAGACACGGCTGAACCACACGTCAGAAAAGGATATATGTTAAGCAGACTGCTATACAATTAAAAACATTACAAAGGAAGGGAAATTCCCCTGCTTTTGGCTACAGCAGGTGAAATTAAAGCATGGCAGGGTATGTCTTACCTTTCTTTTTGGCTTAACTGATTTCTCAGGATTCCTATACAGAGGGTGAAACTGTGTTTCACATTACAAGGACACAAATGCGTTTCTACACCTACAGTAACTCAGACTGCAATGGAGAAAAATCCAACCATTCATGAACAGCTCTGCATTGTCTGGTAGGAAAAGGTGGAGCAGACGCTCTGGCTCCTCCATGTCGGGTCTTTTGAGGAACGCTGTGGATGACTGAGATCCAGAGGCTCCTCTCTTGCTCTCCAGTTCTGCACTGCTCTCTCAGAAGCTTGCAAACAATATCCATTTCCCCACCACTTTTGTCACATGCTGGTAAAAATTGATTTTTCCTGCAGGGTGTCAAAGCAGTAGCTGCTTTCCTTTCTTCTCCTGCTTTCTGCATTCCATTATTGATGTCAGTGGGAAAGGGCACACAGCTCAGAGAATGTGTTTGTTAAGGAACTGTTGCAGATTCTCAATGGGAGAATGGGATAAGAAGCTTACCTCTTTTCTTCTCCGTGTAATGCCAACATGCTGGCTTTTAAAAAACCTCAGTGAAAAATTCGGTGGATTTTTTTTTTTTTACCCCCCACCCCACCCATTCCCCCAAAAAAGTTAAGTGAGAAAGAAAGCTAATTCGATTCCTGCATATTTCAAAAAGTCTAATGGTTTTCAGGTAGATCAGGTGCTGGTTCTGTGAACGTCCTCTCTACAGGAAGAGACTCACTTGACTTGAGCACACGGAAGGACCAAAAGTATGTTCTGTGCACACCATTCTTCTCCTGCTTCAACCAAATTGGAGGAAAAAACCCCAAACATCAAGTTCCTTGAAATCTTTCTGCAAATGGAGGTCCTCTCTGCAGCTTGAATGTCAGACTGGCTTGCCATTGTCCGGGGTTAGGTGGGTTGTAGGAAACTCAATGCACTTATAAAGGTCCCTCTCAGAAGGGGCTATTTCACAGTAAGGTTATGGATTGACCGAGATATACGACTGCTTTTACCAGTCACTGGCCATCTCCTCTACAACCAGTTCCCTTTCTGACACTGCCCAACCACCTGGACAATTCAACAATCGGAAGCAGCAGACGCCTGCGCAAGAGACGCGTTTGCAGTACAACACAAACTCTTAGGACCACCAGAAAAACCTCTTCTGCGTCGGCGCGGCTGGACCGACACAGCTCCCCATGCTGTTACTCATCAACTTCCATCAGACGGCCTTGCTCGCACTCAACTCTTTGTCAGCTCAAAGATGCCACCTCAGAAACCACCACGGCTGGTCTTCGTCTGTGCAATCGAGAAGGCGGGTTCGTGTTCTGGGAAAAGCAGCTCTTCTTCAGACAAAGGAGATCCATGGAAAGAGTACACAACAATAGGAATGAGAAATGAAACAAACGCAAAAAGGGCCAGGTAGAAGCATGGATTCCTTTCAGGTTTTGTTCTCGTCGTACAGGTCCAAGGCAGGCTCGATGGTTGAGAACTCGCTCTCGTAGACCAGGCTTCGAGGAGACAGAGAGTTACGATGGAAGAAGTGGCTGCCTGCAAGAGGAAGAACAAAACCACGTTAGGAACACGCAAGAGCAACGGAAGAACTGAGTAATTCATCCTCATACCTGGGTGCTGGCTGCAAACACAGTGCACATGTTAAAAACAGCCACCGTTTAACGCCAAAACCAGTAACAACCATATGAAATATTTCACCTCTGTTCTGGTGCTCCCCTGCCAAGTCAAAGCAACGGCTTTCCATACGCATGAGCAGTGGGTATGGAAATGACTCTTTCAGATAAACAGGTCAAGTCTAAGCAAGGCTGAGGCAGGCTGGAGTTTCACACTCGGTGCTGGTTGTTGATTTGTAGCCTTGTAAAGCAGGGCTGTGCTTCCTTGGGAACTTGGGTAGGCACCCAGTTCCCTGTGCTGGGCACCAGCACAAAGCACTCCAGCACGGGGTCAAAAGGAATGAGCAGCTGGGTGAAGGATCATCCACTGAAGTTGCTTCTCCAGAGCTCAGCAACCTCCATCCACCTGAGCCACCTCCTACAAAGAGGCACCTCTGCATTTCCTCACAAGGAACCCAAGGAGACCCAACCCTCTTCCCCGACATCAGCAATACCCAAATCAAGCACCAAGTGGCTGTTGATAAAGTGGGGAACGGAATTTAATGTTTCTCCTTGGTGGCCTGGCATTCCCATGGCTCTGTGAGCCCACAAACATGTTTTGCAAGGAGCCCGGCCCTCCTCCTGTACAAATGGTTCTCTGAAAGCATCTATCAGATCAGGCCCTTGGCCAAAACGCTTCATCACCTGGATTCGTGATCCCAGGGGGGATTAGCTGGGAGCTGCTTAGATTACAATACACCAGGCAGCTACGAGAGCCAAACTGGAGGCAACTGAAAAGCTTCCAAGTTCATCAAGAAGGCACTTGGCAAACCAAGATGCCTCCAGTTTCAGGCATCAGCGAAGCAAGACGCTTAGGGGATTGCAACTTTAGTCCTGCCAGATTTTAGGCGCTTAAATCACCCTTTCTTTGCCAAATTTTGAGCTCAGCCTACATCACTCTGAAATAAAGAACTTACACAAGATATGAGAGAAGAAGAATTCAGCTGTTACTGTCCAAAACACCTTTTCTCCTTCCCCACAAAACCAAATGACAGACTCGGAAAAGACAAAATGTAAGTTCTTCTGATTAAAAAGCAAAAACTAGAGTTATAAACAAATGCACAGAATTGTTGAAATAGCAAAAGCAGAGATGAATCGTGCACTTCTCAAAGCAGAGGCCTCACAACACTGGCTGCAAGAGCCAGGGACACTGCAGATGGGCTCCATGCAAACCCCTTAAATGTGCTGTGCCCGTGGGCTGCCACCCTGCTCTACAGCAAACTCCACCCTGAGCTGCACAGAAATTGTGTGCCAGGGTCAAGTCCTTGCCAAGAACAGCAGGAAAATGGAGCTGGGAAACGGATCTGCTGCTCTTTTACCACCACAAGCCAGTACACACACTCCCTCCACCATTCCTAAGAAGGGAAACTTCTCATAAGTAAATTAATTTTTCATTTCACAGTTAACTGACACAAGAATGAAATGCGTAGACTTAGACTAGGAGTGAATTGCTCACTCTGCCAGGAGCACATATCCAGGCTTTAAACAAACAAACCAACAAATAAATAAAGGCAGAGCATTTGAGGGAACATAAACCTGGAACTTTGGCTTCCAGATGATCATAGTCTGTCTCCAACAGTTGGAGTAGATGATCTTAGAGTCTTTTCCAACCTTAATGATTCTACAATTCAAACAAAAAAGCCTGGACCTGCTTTGAAATTATACCAGATAAAATTGATTTCAAGATTGTGTTACGGGTCAGGATAATTGAATTTTTGATGACTGAGTCTCAGCTTGCTTTGGAAATAAACTGTGGATATTGGATGTTTCATCTCCTTTTCCTCCACCTGCTGCAATGTTACAACACAACCAATGCTCAGCACAAACCAAAGGGGATTCTGAAAGCTCAGGTTTGTTTTTGCTTTTATTACACAGAAACCAAACCAGGGATTAGGAAGCAGACAGCCCAGGCTGTCATTTCCTCTGTGCTCCCAAACTTCCATTCCAGCAGATTCAAGGAAGAGATTTAATAAACAGGCAGACAGGTCATCTGACAACAAATATTTCATATTAATCTGGAAATAGGCAAGGTATATCCAACATCTCTACAATTCTTTACTGTGATGCTTTTGTCCTTCTTGGCAAACAGAATTTAAGCCACCCGCTTCCAGGGAGACTGCATGTTTCCATACAGGCAGACATCTCCTGGGTTCCAGACTACTTTTGGGACACACCATTCCCTCTTTTCCTAAACGCCTCCCCTCTCAGGGCTGAGAATTCAGCTGCTGTCAGTGTTCTCCAACACTCAATGTGCAGGTGCTCTATTGACCAGGTCGAGCTCAGTGCCCAGAGCCCAGGGCTGGAGCAGCACAGTCAGCAGGGCACAGTGACCCAGCCACGCTCCTCTCAATGCACAAAATTGCTACTGTTGGTTTAAAAATGTGGCATCGGTACAGCTAATAAATTCACTGAATAAATGTATTTTAAGGACAAGCACAAACATCCACAGTTCCAAATTCAGCTTATGAATCTGCTCTTCCTATTTTGCGCTTAGCAAGAAAGATCAAGATTTATCCCCTAGCTATGGAAAACAAAGGGGAAAGCTGCATGCAGTGTCAATACATGAGAATGAATCCTCAGCGCTCTCTGCCACGATTCTTCATTATGTACTTTAAAAGAAATTTTCAGACAACTTGCACTGAGTCTGAAAATCAACTTACCACCCCCTGGAACAGATCTGTGTTACCTACCAAAGGGTGCCACAGAACTGGGCACAGCACCAAGGCCAAGAATTCAAGAGACACAGCACCGCAGGTGCATCAGGACTAAGTATCACCTGGTGTTCCCTTTCCATCAGACAGTATTTTAACGCCCTTGGTCATTAATCAGGACCATCTTCTGCCACAAGCTGCAGTCCCTCCACAGCTCCTCCCACACAATGACTTCTTACTGAGGAAATCTCATCAGAGCACTCCCTACCTCGGGCAATCCGTCCTAGACATCCTCTCAGCTCAGGAACAACAGAGTGGGACTATTTCATAAAGCATCCTTCCCTCAAAGGCAGCTCAGCAGGAAAACTACGACGTGGTTGCCCTTGTAGAGACACGGTGGGATAACTGGAATAACTGAAGTGCTGCAATGGATGGGATTCAGAAGGCAAGAAGAGTCACTGGGGTAGCTCTGTGCCTCAGGGAGTGTTTTGATTGTCTGGAGTTTAAGGATGGTGATGGTGGGGCTGAATGTTTATGGGTAAAGATCAGAGAGAAAGGTCAACAGGGCAGATGGAAATGGTCAATGAGCTGCTACATCTCAGACACGCACAAGTCTATGGGGTCAGACGGGATCCAGCCCGAGGGGCACTGAGGGAGCTGGTGAAAGTGCTCACCAAACCACTTCCCATCATTTACCAGTCCCAGGGTGACTGCAGGTCAGCAAATGTGACCCCCATGTCCAAGGGCTGGAAGAAGGATGTGCAGAACCACAGCCTGACCTTGGTACCAGGGAAGGTCACAAAGAACATGTTGAGTGTGATCACACAGCACATGAAGGACACCCAGGGGGTCAGCCCCAGCCAGCACTGGTTGAGGAAACACAGGTCCTGCTTGACTAACATGGTCTCTTCTATGACAAGGTGACCAGTTTAGTGGATGAGAGAAGGGTTGTGGCTGTACTTTGGTAGCACCTTTGATAGCCTGTCCATCCTGGAGATGTCTGCTGGGTTAGGAACTGGCTGAATGGCTGGGCCCAGAGAGTGCTGGGGAATGGAGATAAATCCAGTTGGTGTCCAGCTCCAGGTGTTCCCCAGGGCTCAGTATTGGGGCCAGTCCTGTTTCATGTCTTCATCAATGACCTGGATGAGGTGATCAAGTGCACCCTCAGGACGCTGGGCAGGCAACACCAAGGGGGATGGGAGTGGTGACCTGCTGGAAGGAGGAAAGCTCCACACAGAGACCTGGACACATTGGATTGATGTTTTTAAACGACATGTCTTAGTGCTGGGTTTGGCAGTGCTGGGTTAATGGTTGGACTTGATCATCCCAGAAAGCTTTTCCCACCTAAGTGATTCCACAAAAAGCTTCGGGAATTTCCTTCTTGTGTCCATCCGGAGAAGAAAAGTTGAGTTTCTGGGATAATGCAGAGTTCATCTCTGAACACTTCATTTCATTAACAGATAAACATACACTGCTTGCCTGACTTAGAAGTAACCTGGCAGAAATTCTGTATGTTTTTATTAACACTTTGTTGAGACAATTGCTAGAGACTCAAAAGAAAAACTAGAAAAGATGGTGCCAAGTTATTTAAATCCTCTATGGAGGGAAATGCACTAAAAAGCACTGTAGGCCTTTTCATTCTCAACTTCTCCTTCTGCTCATGTTCTGCAGAAAAAAACATGAACTGGAGCTGTTGCGGTGCCTTTTGCACCTCGGTCATCACTCTGCTCAGGCCACCCCTGCACATCCCTCCCGAAAGCATCAAATAGCACTTTAGGAATTTTCATTTCAGGAGACAAGTACAAACTTATCAGTTCTACTCCGGCTGCTGAGAGATGGCTGAAAAAAACACGTACCATGGCTTGTACCCTACACCGTGCTCTAACCACACTCCCCCATTTTTGGCAACAACACTCAGTTGACACACACTACACTGGCAGACAGTCCTCAGACACGGAATGTTTGATGGGGTTTTTTTTCCTTTCCATGAGGAAGTTCAATGGGGTTTTCCAGTCTTTCAAAATGCACTCACTGCTCTATTGATTGTTTTCATATTTCTTTCACAAGGACACACTGAAGAAGAATTCTATTAAATGCACTGAAGCCATCACATACTTCATTACTCATTATAAAAGCTGCCTTCTCAGCTGAAGGCTGACGGACAAATAAGAATTAAGAAACTATTTTAATGCAGCATCTGGCTGTGTTCCTAACTCCTAAAAGTGCCTATACATAAAAATAAAATTAAATTAAATCCTCTAGATCCCAGTACATAAAAAAATTAAATCTTACAGTAAAATTGCCTCTGCTAATTTAATTAAATTAAATTAGAATGCATTCAGTTTCAAACTTCTACATCTCCATCACAGAACAACAAAAACAACCACAGAATAGGCTTTAACTTCTGTCAATTACTTTTTCCTTCCCAACTTGTTACCTTCATCTACCCATCTGCTTAACTCAGCCATGAGCATTTGGCTGGGGCTCAGCCCCACGTGTTTTAACTGACTCTTGGGAAATGACTCACACGCTGCTTGCACAAGTCAACTGGTGTGAAACAGCCAGAGAAACATCCCTCTGTGGGATGTTTGCTCTCTGCCTCCTCCCCAGCACAGGAGCCGTGGCAAGAAGGGACCTGCTCCATGGAGTTTCTGCATCACTGAGAATTATCCATCTTCCATGATCCGAGTCTGAACCAAACCCAACCCCTGGCACTCCAACAAAAGGAGGTTTCACACAGCACAGGGAGGGAAATGCTACGTTTTCACTCATTATTAGGAAGGAAGAAGTGGTTTAGAGCAGCTTCACTTTTATGAAAACCAAGAGCGGGGTGAAAGTAAAAGACAGGGAAGGTTTATGATTTGTGTTTTGAGACAGCAGCAGTGCAAACCTTCAGCAGTGCCTGACCTCGAGGCAATAAAACATCCTGCAGTGCTCCCAGCTGAGAAAATGTGCTTATTTCAGATTAATTCTCAGCTGGAGCCAAGGCAGGTCCATGATATGGACTCACAGCAGAATGCCTGGCCCAACTTTTTCCCCCTAACAAATGAGGATGGAATAATTGCTAATAACTCTTAGTGCTGGGTGGCATCAAAGCACAAGATTTCCACTTGACAGCCTCTGTGTCCCAAATGAAATAACAACAGAGACCTGCAAGGATGAAACCATCCAAAGGAAATAAAACACCTCCTCAGATTTACAGAATGTAAATCAGACTTGAGCACTAACGCAGAAAGCCCAAGAAAAACGAACTTCTCACCGAGTAAGATTTCATAATTAAAGGGTTTTTTTATTTCTTCACTTTTGTTTTTTTTTTCCTTAATACAAAGCTTTGGCATCAGCGAAATTTTATGAAAAAACAGAATGTACTAAATGATTGCTTGTGCTGCATGATCGATAAATGATGCATAAAAATAGGTGTCCCTCTCCAAGGCAACCGGCCGGAAAGCGTTTCTTCAATACCATTCTGCTCTGCAGGGCAGAAAAAAAAAGGAACAGAATATTTATGTTAAAGGTTAATACCGCCAATACTAGCAAAAAAAAAATTTAAAAAAAAAAATCCTGTAACAGTAAGCTAGTGAAAAATGACTAATTACACAAGGCCAGGTCTGTATTTGTCACGTCATTCTTACAGGACAGCAAGAGGTTTGAGCACGTCTAAGCTTTTGAGGACACTGCAACTGCTACTGAAAACTTTCCTCTTAAGTTTTTCGAGTAGTTGTTTCTCTATCCAACATCTGGGCTTGTTTTTTGGGCTTAAATCCAGAGTTATGCAGTAATTTCTGGTCAGTAATTTCTGACCATTCCCTAACCAGCAAGGCAAAATATCCTTCTTTTCCTTTCAAATACGGCCTAAATTTTTTAGTAGTGATACTGCAAGGGTATTTTGAGAGCAAGAGAAAGCAGCTGGTTTTTTATTTTCCTATCACTTTTTTATTTTCCTATCACTGTTTTTTATTTTCTTATCACTTAGAAATGTTTATCAGAACTATTTAAAAATGCACGTGTGTATATATACATACACATAAACATATGTTAAATATGTAAATACTCACAACTCCAGAACTTACTGCTCTAAATAAATATGTTTAAGCTGTGGGAAAGACAGGGAAAAAAAAGGAAGAGGAGATGGTTTTAGGTGAGTTTTAAAGCGGAATATTTGGCACAATTCACTTGCATCAGCATATCAGGTGGCCTCATTCTTGCTGCTGTTGTTTTATGGTAAGAAAAAACCTCCTCTGCTTCCTCTTGAAGCACTGCCATAACAAAGGCAGGGTATATATGGCAGCCTTGCTTCTTCTATGGAGAGCAGCATAAAAAGCAGAAATGCTCATGACATTTAATGGAAATCACAGTGAGAAGGAGCTGCCATCTATCTGGCACGATGTTCAGCCTAGGAAATGCTTTGTCAGGCACTGGGGAGCATCAGGTGTCGATGAAACAATAAATCTGAGCATTAATGTCATTTTAAATTGTCCACAATGAGCAGGAGCACAGCAGCACTTGAGGAGGCTGCTCAGATCCCAAAGGGTTCAGATGATGAGCTGCTGAGGTTAAAGGCTACAATGAGGCACCTCAGTCACCCCAGTAAGTGATTTTTGGCAGCTCTGGTTTCTGTGGCTGAGGCAGATTTAAGAAAACTCCCAGGTACACACTGGGATGTGCCCACACTTCAATTCCTACCACTGGGGAAAGGGGCTCTCCTTGTATCAGCACATCAGTGTTTGCACTGAGGGAACACCACTGTGAAAACACTTTGCTGGAGGCCCAAACTCCGATGTGAAGCAGTTTGTCCTTCCAGTCAGAACAGCCCCAGAGCAAAAGGCAACGAGAAGAAGAGTTGCAAGGCAAGGCAGGAGTGCAGCTGCTATCGGTGCCCACATCTGGATGACGCCACATCCCCAGGATGTGCAGATGCCCAGGAATGCAGCCATTCCCGTTTCACAGCTCATCCTGCTCCAGCCTTTCCCAAGCACATTAACCACCTTCAGCTGCTTTGTGGCTGATTGATGGCTGCATGCTCAAGGTCTTGAAAAATGGCTCATAATACTAATCAGGAGACTCAAGGGGGCTGTTTGGAATTGTGCAAGTTTTCTTCATGAAGCCCTTTTGGAATGAGCACAGGATAAGAGGAGGAAAGGAAGAGTTGTGAGTCAGGGGCAATCAAAGATCCCTGGTGAGATACGGCCCCTCCTGAAGATGATGAGCTTGACACTGTCTAAAATTTTACACTCCAGACTATTAGATGCGTTTACATCTTATTGAGAAGGACACCTTATACTTTTCCAAATAGCAATAAAAGTAAAAACTACATTTCCAGGCTGCATAGCAGACTGCCTTTGAATCCCACCCCACTTCTGGCAGTGTCAAGATGTTCAGAGATAAAGGAAGTTGTTGGCCCTTTGCCTTTCCAAGTAAATTATGATTAAACATTTATCATGAGCCCAGATATTCTGTACCTCTACATGAAAACAGCTGGATGTACCTAGTTAATAGACCTGCAGGATAGATTTGTATTTGCCCACACACAGGACTATAAAAAAAGAGTGGAAGTCATGTGCCAGTGTGATTTGTTATCCAGTTTATCTGAAGGAAGGCTGGGGGTTTCTATATAAATTCAGAGAGCATGGAAACAAGTATCTCTTCATTTAAGAGAGCAGAAACCACTGCATTCATTGTTTTCACCTCTCCTTCTCCAAAGACCTAAACACCTTTTCCCCCCCTCTTAGTTTAAAGTGTGCCGACTAGGAATATATATTGATTTTTAAAATATGAAATTTGACAATAAAACTGAGGTGCAAGCTGTCAATGGGGAATTCTGAAGATGGGAATTTAACGGCAGAAATCTAATGTTTACCTAGACCATTGATCAAAACCTGAACATAAAATATTCTGTATTTCCCCTGTTCCACGCCTCCACTTAGCAAGGAGATGGCTTCAGACAATTCAGATAAATATAAATTAAGAGGGACTTTAGATGTTCCCTTGAAATCTACACTTAACAGGGATGCTCACACTTGAGAAAAGCTGGAATCTGATTCCTTGAAAACGGCATTTCCCCCCTTCTCTATGCTCTTGGCATGTATTTCCAGCGTTGTCCACGACACACCCCCACAAGAAACACACAGAAACATCTGAATATTTACTTACTCATTAGCATTCAAGCTAGCTGTGGCTTTGATGATCATGTAGCAGAGTGTAAGGGCACTGAGGAGGCCAAAACTGGCAATAATAAACCATTCTTCTGTTGACAAAGGAAAGGGAGGAAATCACTGGTGGGAGAAGGCTCATGTCAAAGCGCTGCCAACATTCCCCTCAAACACCACTGGAGGAAGGCAAGAGGCTTCTAAAGCCATGAAGCAGAAGGAGGTTAAGCCACAGTTACTGGTGGGACAAGGTCAGCGAAGAAGAAGTGGAGAGAGATGCAGGAAAAAAACAAGCACGACAGGATTTCCTGGCTGAGCCCCAGGGTTAGTGATAAAGAGAGAGGTTACTTAATGTCAAGTGAAATGCAGGATCAGGGGAAAATGTAATGAAAACGCTGCCCCCTCAAAGTCAGAAAGACTGTCAGGGTTGGGTTAGATTTGGTGAGATGTGGCTCTTCACACACCCAAGGTACTGGCACACTTCAGTCTTTGCTCCCTCCCTCTTGAATAAATGTTATGGTGTTACTTAAAAACCAACAAAAACCAGGGGAGCTTGCCCAGCAGTCAAACATTTCTATTTAGTACACAGATTTCTATTTAGTACACAGAAATACATGTGGAAAAATAATTTCAACTTTAGTATAGACATACAGACACATAAAAACCATAAAACGTAAGTGTAAAAAAAGTCTGTTAAAGAGTGTTCATTATTCAAAGTTCTCCCTCCTCAAGACCAATTTGCTTAGTAACAGTTTGGAACAGTACATACACCCACTGTTGTTGAACATGGCTCTTGGTTTAAATCTCACGCATCAAAGAATGCACCTGTCACCCGTAATACCCAAACACTCCCACAGCCCTTTCTAAAGCTCTGTTTTATAAACATCGTCAGAAGGAACTGCTGCTGATTATTTCTTGTTTAACCCTGGTGTCCCATCTGTGCGCCAGCAGCACAACAGTTGGGAACAGACAGTAAAAACACCTTCTGTAGAAACAATTAGTGAGAAGTGACAACTCCGGTTTCCCCCCACCTTGACGAGGGAGCAGCACAGCAACAGATCCGCTCTCGTTCCACAGAGCTGAGTGCAAGGTGAACCAGAGGAGGTTCTGGTCACTGGCCCTGTGGAGGATCTAGATTTTGTATGTGGATTTTCCCTTCCCAGATCAGGACATTTCTAGACTTTTTTTTTTCTGAACAAGACACTAATGCTACACTCTAATGGACTGCATCAGCTACAACAGTGTCACCGAGTTCAAAATCCAGATCATAGATGCACATCAGCAAAATACAAGGAGGAAATTAGACTGTTGTTCATGTGCATGGATTCTGTTTCTGCAATTCAGCCACAAAAACAACCATTCACACATCAAGCTGAGACTGTAGAGCATATGGAAAAATGATGTAATAATTCCAGACATACTGTATTCATTGCAGTGCTATTGTACAATAAAAACCCCAGTAAAATCCAGTGAGTGAAAATTTTCCATGCTGCTTTTATGGGTAAGAGCTTGCAAGCAGGGCAGGAACAGTTTTCTGATGCTATAAAACACTTGGACAATATGCAAATATTGGTACATCAAATTGTTGGTTTTTTTTAACTCACAAATTTTGTAAGAAAAAACACCTGCTAAGTGATGTCAGAATTCCAGTAGCAATGTTGTCATGGTCTGCAGAAATAGTAATCAGCTAAAATATTGATATTTGTATAAATTATTGTATCTAATACATTCTGAAAGAATAATGGTTTTGGCAATCCAGCCTCTCGTCCCGGTTACCAGATTCAGGAAAGTTATTTTGGTGCCATTTTAGTTCATCTAAGGCTCTTTGCATGCAGACCTAAATGGATACACCATTAATAATGGAAGTGTTGGCACTGCCTTACCCAGAGCTCTTGGTTTCAATCAGGAGCCTCTTGCAGAGAGACACCGAGGTCACCTCTGTCCCCGCGGGGACATCCATCACCACAGAGCCACAGCAGGGCAAGGGAGCCAGGGGAGAAGCGGGAGCCAAAGGAAAACTCACTTGTCACTGCGATGTTGATGTCCCCTGACCTGGGCGTGAGCTCCCCGTCCTGTGGCAGCTGGGACATGCCCGAGGTGCGCAGGGGCTCCAGGCTCAGGGAGCTGTCGGTGGTGAAGTCCCCGAGCGCCGAGCGCCGGCTCACGGGCTGGCCCCGGGTCAGCCTCTCCATGTCAAAGGCCACGTTGTCTGTGCAGGGCACGTTTGGCTGGGGGATAAAAACTCCACGTTACAACAGGGAGGGTCAAAATTATAGATTAATTACACACACACTATGGCTGTGCTGAGAGAAATTCGTGAATTAACAACTTCCACCTCAAGTCCTCTCTGTAGTTGACCTTAAAGAGGTGGAGGAAGAAGCAGAAAAAAGGATTAGGATTCAAGGAAGGCACTCAAATCACAGTATCACAGTATTGATAAGGCTGGAAAGAGCCTGGAAGATCATCTAGTCCAACCTATACCAAACTAACCCAGCATTGATATCCAGATCATATCACTCAGCACCTCATCCAGCCTCCCCTTGAACACCTCCAGGGTTGGCGACTCAACCACCTCTGTGGGCAACTCATTCCACATCCAGATCACTCTTTCAGTAAAAAACCTTTTCCTAATATCAAGTCTAAACTTCCCCTGCTGAAGCTGAAGCTTGCACTTGTTCCATAGCCCAGGCCTGTATTTTTTACCACAATGATGTATTCTGAATTCTACTGTATCTTCTTCTAAAAACCCAGGTATGGTATGAACTGCAAAAAGAGATCATCCACAATGCAAGTGCAACTACTATTTGTTAGAAATCTGCAATTCTGCAAATTGGCAACTGACACAGCTAAAAATGGAGGCCTGGTTATGCTCCCTGCCTTGATCCAAAAGCCATTTCAGACACTCTTTCCATATGTTCTTCTCTTCCTTCTGAAAAGAGCATCGCTCCCACTTACATGATTTTTTTTTCTCATACTAGAAAGATTTAAAAAATCCTCTTTGAGGTTTTTCACTGCTCTCCTTTTGTGAACTTGTCAACAACAGCAGCCCTCAGGTACCCCAGAAGCCATGAGCTGCTGGAGGAAAACTCACTGGCCTCAGCCAGGATATGGCTTTGAATGTGCAAACAAATTTAAGAATGCCTACAGCACACCACAAACTCCACAGATTTACAGAGTAAATTTAACAAGGGAGGGCTGAAAGGAGTTGAGAAAAGGGAGGATTATAGAGAAACCAGTAGAATTCCAGGAGATAAGAAACTGTTATAAATGCAAATACAGCAATATATTCTCGATGACCAACCAGGGAAAGGAGGAACAACAAAATCAGTAAAAAATCCCAAACACTTTCTGAGTAAGGATGCAGCAACACCCTCCCCCTCCTCTACCTTACAATTATTTCTCCTGTTCTGGCTCTCAGACATGGAAGAAGAGCTCACAACAGGCCAACTTACCACAATTCCCAGTGCCTTTAAAATGTTCAGTTTACACATTGGACATGTACAGTGCTCACTGAGCCAGGGATCCACACAGACTTTGTGGAACACGTGCCTGGAAAGACAGAGAAGGCACACACACGGTTTGCAAACCATTCTATTTCATACAGTGAGAACCACCTTAACAAACTTTTGGATAGTTACTTTTCAGATTTTAAAACACATGCAAATTTTAGAATTGACAGTATTCTGTGCTGATTGCATTAAAACAAAAAAAAAAATCAAAAAATATTGCTTGTTGTTGTCACCCTTTACTAACAGTTCAACTAGGAAGAAACACTTAAAGAATTTTAATTCCCTCCCCCCATTTTATTGTGGATGTGAGTATGCACATGGGCAGAACTAAGGTAACACCCTTTCCATCATAACCTTGAAAGTCTTGCCTCAGTGCTGATGTAGAGCCTGGCCATAAATTGAGTGGGAAGAGCAATTTTATTCACAAGTCAGTGGAATCAACCCAAACACATTTATGTCTGACTTTGAAAGGCCTTTTATAATTACCATGCCAAGGTAAAAACAAGGCTTTTCCTGCCATCAGTATTTCTTGATATCAAGAAGGAAAACATGTCCATCATCACAGGACGGCGGTTAAAAAAAAGAAATAATCTTTTGAAGGTGGAAAGGCAAACAGGGCTTGTATTTGCACGGCAAGGAATACAACAGCCAACAGTCTCAAGTGCCTCCCACATTGCACACAAAACCTTAGTCACATACAGGAATATGAGTGTAACAGTGCTGGGATTGAAATAAACCAGTGTAACAAGGAAGGACTATGCAGAGACCAAAACAACACATCCAAATTAATGGAAGCAAAGGAAATGCCCTCCCAGCTTTTGAGAGGGCAAAGAACTGGATGATCCTTGTGGGTCCCTTCCAACTCGGAATATCCAGTGAACCTCTGAACTTTTCGGAGCAAATTCATGGCAGAAATGGGTATCACCAGACCTCCTACCCAACAGAGCTTTAGCAAACACTCACTATAACCTGGACTGAATCACTGCCTATGATCACTCCTACGATTAAGATCTTTCATTCCCAGGGGCACTGACTGCAGAGCAAGAAGCCAGTGAGGGCAGGCACACCCAGACACGACAGACTGGTGACCATGACAAAGATCAGCAATCACAAGGGCTGCTTAGTCGGCGAAGGGCTGTGCTCTGGAACCGGCAGGCCAAGGGGCAGGGGCAGGCCAAGGAGTTCTTGGCACTTGTTTGAGGCATCAGCAGGGGCTGTGAAAGGTCATTTGTGCCCCTGAGACACTCCATCCTCTCCTCCCTTGGGTTATGCTTTGCTGCTCTGTGCCTCAGTGAGCTCATCGTGGGCTCGGGGACTTCCTCACTCCCTGTGTCTTGGGATTTTAAAACCAGTCACAAAATGAGGCACGTTACCAAATTCTCTATCTCTGGGAGGTGACCTGAGAGAATGTGCTCCTGGAACTGTTAAGAAACATGGGAAAAGACAGCAGTGGCTGCTCAGCCTGACGGGAGGACTAAGGAATATCAACATTATTGGGTGCCAGGCAGCTACAGCTGTATGTCCTACCTGTATTAAGTAAAGATGCACAGACAGAGCAAAAGATAGTCAATAGAAGATGGAGAGAGAGCAAATACACCAGATAACACAGGAACAGAATCTCAGCCAGTCCTCTAGCAAGATGACAGTCACAAAAAAAAGAGTTTGTACAGTGTCTGCTGTTCAGGTAACTACCCAAAAGATACTTCTATTATTATTAAGTCTTAATGCATTCCCTTTATTACTCACAAAAATACAGAAAACAATGTCTACAAACCCAGGGTGATAGAAAACGGTTTGAAACCTTCTGAAACATACAGAGATGCTGGTTTTCCACATTAGGCAAATTATGACTTTTATTTGCTTATGTTTTCTTTCTGGAGTCTGCCTTCTTTAAAGGGGAACAAACCTAAAAATCTAATATTTTGAGAAAGAGCAGACAGCAAGACTCCACAGAAGTATCAAAACAGCTTTATTCTATCATTATCAGCTGATCAGTGCTGGAGAAGCACTCAGCTCAAGTGAAGCAGGCGACTGAGAGGGATGCCAACATGCATCCATGAAATATGGGTTATTTTAAAAAGTCATCAGCAGTTTGAGAGATATATACACAGTTCAATTACTTTTGTGACCTCCCTCATTCTCTGCTTTTAGTTCCTAAACCCTCAAGGATGTTTATTAGTGTGTTTTGAACAAGTGCAGCTCTCCAAAGGTCATTGGTTTAGATGACCATGGCTCTGCCTACCACTTCCACAGTTTCTCCACTCCTCAAAAAGTTTGCTGATAGCATCACTGAGGCTCAGGCTGTCTGGATTTTTCTGTTTGCAAGAGTTAAAAAGCAGTTCCACAGCACTGAAGACAGTAAACAAGAATTATCTTAAAAAAGCTCAGCCTGACAAAGTTAAGCCCTTGCAATTTGTGTGATCATAAACCTCCATCTCCCCGTTCCTGCCGTTTGTTTTCCAAGACCATAAATCTGAGGAGCTCCTGGTGAGCTGCTGATGTTCCCTGAGGAGCCACGGGCTGGGGAGGAAAGTGTGACACAGCCCCGGGGCTGGAGGCAGCACCAGAGCCTCCCATGGGCACAGCTCCAGACAGGTGACCTGCAGGGATTTTTCCACTCTCTCAGCACACCCAGCCCAGCTCACAACTGTGACACAAATCCTTGTACAACACGGCTCCTTTGCAGCGTTTCGCAGGGAAAAAGTGACTTAGGAAGCTCTTTGGGTGGTGTAATGCCTCCAAATTCGCACATCCCACAAGGGCAAGGGTTTGAATGAGTTTACAAATGCTCTTTCCTGAGACATCACTACACTTCCCTGCTCTCAGTGTGGCATCCCACCACAGGGACCCCAAAGTGGCATCTTTGGCTACTCTGGAGGCAGCTGCTCCCCTTCCCTTGGCTGCAAACCTGAGAGATGGGCCAGCAGGGAACAGCCAGGTCCAGGAGCACAGCCGAGGGGGGATGTCTGGCCTGCTGAAGAAGGTCCCAGGCAATGGCAGGGAGGAGCTGTCCCCCTGCTTCCCACCAAGTATTGATGGGGGAAGAGAGAGACTGTCCTTGCAAGCGAAGAGTGGCAGTTGTGCAGAGGCCCTGCAGTGAGCAGAGGATGCCATCCAGATAATGTGTTAATTCAGTCTTGAAAAGAAAATGCAGCTATTTGCAGCAGCACAAAATCAAACATATGAGACTGAAAATCTGGCTCAGTCACTTCTGGCACTTTCTTCCTTCTTGCCAAGTACAGGGATTAAGATTTTTGGCTCCAAAGCCATTTATTTTAACATATTCACTACTCCTTTAATTGTTTTCCTACCTTGCCAACTCCTTCCTTCCCAGGCCATCTTTCTGCCCTTTCCAATGCCCTTCTCTGCTTTTCCCTAACCTGTCATTTTGCTCTCTCCTTATCTCTCCCTAGTCCTTCACACTACCCCCTCCTGATCACTCTTCACCTGATGCCTGCACAGCCCTCAGATGCAGCGGTGTGAGGGCAGAGTAACATTACCTGATTAAAGAAAACTGCCCAGGAGGTTTTTATTTTGCCAGGATCCTTCTGACATTCACTGCCTCTATTTATTTTTACCTTACAGATGGCTGCCCTGTCCCTCTGTGCACCAAAGCTACCGGTATGTCTATAGGCTGCTGGTGCTGAACATATTTCTCTCATATTAACAACTGCAAAAAAATGCAGCTGAATTTCTACCATTTTCACTTCAGCTTATTTTTAAATTGGTTGCAGTTTCTCACATTCCAGCCAACTTTCCATCCCAAACACACTGTTTGACTACACAATTTTAGCTCAGCTGCTGGTAGGTTTTTACCTGCTGTGTGTGGGCCCAGAGCAGAGTCCTCTGCTGAGGCACAGAGTGACAGACCACACTCAACAGCAGAGAACAATTGTGGAAAAGCTGCTTTTAAATTGATGAAAGCAGCAAGGATGTCACATTTCAGTGATTCCTACTGTCTAATGATTACAGCTTCCTCAACAGGCACAAGAACAAAAACTTCAAACCTTTCATTTGCTTCCTCTTGGCCAAGCCATTTTCTCCATGGTTTTCTTGAATTTTCTCATCTGCCTTAAGAGGCTCTTGTAGGTTTGTTTTCTTGTCTGAGTCCTGGGGTTTTTAGTTGGTTGGGTTTTTTTAAACTAACACTGCATGTTGTAATAAATGGGAGGGTGAAGTATGAGGAAGTGTAAAAGGATTAAACCTCCAAAGCAACATTTGTGGAGAAGCCTCTCAGATGCTGAAGGGCTGAAAAATCTTCTATGGAATCTGAAATTTATTGGACACATCTCTGCAGGTATTACTTGGCTTCTCGTCTACAAATCTCGGGAGCACATTTTTTAGGGCAAGAGGACAACACCTTTGAGTAAAAATGACCGAATTGTAAAAAATGAACTGCACACATAATCATCAAAATCTTTACATTCCAAGACCAAACTCTTCTACTCCCAAATATTTTAATGAGAGACAAACATTCCAGCTCTCCAGGAAGATTCACAAGACCAATAATGAACTGAATGTGCTGCTGCCTGACTGAAGATTGACTCTGACACGACTTCGTTGCTTCTGGAGTATCAGGCAAGACCATTTATATACCAGGCCAACTTAGTGGAACTTGCTGTATGAACACGACATAATTTACATGTGGGTTTTGTGTCTGGAGAGAAGGAAGAAGCTCTGCATTTCAGAACACAAGTGAAAGATGTCCCTGGTAATGTTTAAGGCTACAAAAAGGTACCAATTCATCAAAATCAATCACCAGGTGGGAAACTATTTAAAAGCATCTCTCAAAGATCAAATATCCCCAAAACAACTCAGGAGTGGAAGTGGAATGGAAACAAACTGAAACCCTGTAAATGCCAAGAGAATGAATGGCATAAAAGGAGAATGAAGTTGTTATATTTTAAAGAGTAATGCAGAAAAATCAGCAAGTACAAATCTTCAGGGACTAGGCAAGAGCCCACGGCACTGGAGTGACCCAAGACAGGTGACAGCACGGTGGCTGTCTGATGTCACAGGAGCTGTGAAGGTTGCAAAGGCTGCATTTCCCTTTCCTACAGTTTCACAAACCAGCAGCCGTTCCTGAGTCATTACACTGAAGTTTTCTGACTCTGCCCACCACTTGGTCGCTGCAATCCCAACAGCTCCACTGCTCGTCCTCCCAAACTGCTCCTCAATGTCCCTCACAGTGCCAGCAGCCACCTGCACACACCCTCTGCCACCACTGTCCAAACCAGTGTCATTAGGACTGGAAGCATCCAACAAACGTCTTTGGAAATTCCAACGCAGCCCCCACACCAAACAAAGCCAAGGAGCACCAGGAGAGAACAGCCCCCAAACAAAGCAACTTGACTCTCTTACTTGCACGGCAGAATTCGAACAACATCGTTCTGCTTGTAACTCTCAATGCAGACAGCACAGTGATCAAAGTCTGGGTCTGTTTCCTAAAATGAAGAGAATGAAAATTCCAGTCAAGAGTTGAGGCTGTGACAAATGTGGAGGTAGTTGTGACTGGCACATGAAATGCGCTGTGCCAATGGCTGTAACTGAGATACCAAACCAAGGAGTGGGTTATTGTGTTCCAGCAGGACTTGAGTGAGAAAAGCATCTCATACATATAAAACTCTCCCCTCGTTTGGAGCTGGCAAATGATCATTTGAAACACAAGCTATGGTCTAAGGTGATTCTAATATTCAGTGAAATCATAAAATAGTGGTGATTTTCCTAGATTTCCTGTTTTACTTCCAAGTTGGAGCCCAAATGTCTATTTTATTCAGGTTTTGGTTGGTTGGTTGTTTTGGCAGGATAAAAATCCTGTGATTCACTTTTATAACCAGAACTGTCCCATTTTACTTATTGCAGAGTAGTCCCATATCTGTGTCTGCTGGTCACCTGCTGAATTATCACCATTCTTACCCAGGTATGAGGATGAGGATCACTGACTGACTGGCTCCTCTCCTCTGTTCTCCAGAGAAAAAGAACAGAAATACTGTGGGGTTTTCTGCCTTCTCTCTGGAAGCAAATTTTCCAATCACTTCCTAATCTTCCACTGAGGACAGTGTTGATAAGCAAGATAAAAAGGCCCAAGGAAATGATCTTTTAAAAATCGAATCGCAGCCAGAATTCCCTTGTCTTTTGAAAATTAAAGATAAAAAATCAAGCAAGAGTCAGTGACTACTTTTTCCTTTCAGAATCAAAGACAAAGCAGCACTGCTCATAAAAGTGGGGAGAAGTTTAAGACTGAACACACCATATATTTTATTTTGTATTCTGGCAAGAAATATTCTTGGAGTGACATTTGCTGTCTTAAGGAAATACCTGTTTATGCTCCCCCTCACCTCACTGAACATTCATATTTTACACAGGACATTATCCTCTATTCTGTGCCTTTTAAATTAACTTTTCCTTCACAGAACTTACACACAGAATGACTCTAATACAGAATTCCACATATTTATGCCAGCACACAAACCCACTCTCAGTCACAGTTACCAGATGGAGTGCAGCAAGTATTTAAGCCAGAAAAACTTATTTGAAATGTCCAGATTTACAGCACACATTGATGCCATCAGTTACACAAAATACTGTGCCACAGGACAAAATCAGCCTCCAACAAGGAAGGCAAGGTCATAAATCAGAAAGAAAAAACTGAGATTGTTTCCCCAGCAATAATTAAACGCGATGCTGAAGTTTATCGTGTTGAAATGTTATTATTATACCTTATCACCTTTCTTTACTGTCCTGGTTGTCAATTTACCAATGGCTTTCTTGGCAGCATCTCCAAGACGACGCTAATAAAGTGACAAAGAAGAGAACACAAATTAACCCTGTTAAACCAGCTTCATTAGTGTCCTTTATAATGACTTATTTGGGCTCAATAATACCATTGCAATACACGCCATGGCAGCAGGCCAACAGATCAGACAAAACGCACACACAGCAAAGCACAGAGCTTTCCAAGAAGGGAAAAAAAACTCCACAGCTGAATCCCCAAATGCACTCCACAAGCACAAACCTCTTGGGCCATACAGGAGTCCATAGAAATGACCCAACATTTGTGTGCAGAACTAATCAAACCCAGGCTGCAGGATCAGAGCTGAAGGAACATGCCCTCCTGAAGATTTTCTGTCCATGTTGGGTGTGCTGTGATATGCTGCTTGCTCTCTTAAGCTTGAATTATTTTTATATTTCGCCCCTGAGCAGGCTGATTTTATTCTGAGATGCAAGAGATCCTCTCAGTGTAACCCAGTTTCTCTCTTCCTATTACCCGAAACTACACAGGATCTCGTGAAAGAAAAAAAACAACAAAGGGCCATGAAATCTAAATAAGCCAGTACAGACTTAAATAAGCTGAAATTAATAGTGGTTTGAAGATAACTTTGATCTGAATGCAGAGGCCAAGCTAGTTTGTTTGCTGTTTATGCTGCATTATGATCCCCAGTGTTGGATGGAAGGAGTAATTCCTGCAGCTCTGATTCCCACTGCAATTCCCAGTTCCCCAGCTGCTCCGTGGGATCCCAGAGATGGGGCACCCAGGGGAACAAAGATCCTGTCATCTCCCTTCAGGAACACGAGACACTTGGTTTGCACTCGTTGGGAAAAGAATTCCCATTGGCATTGAGCAGAATGTATTTCCTCCTTCCGCTCCATCCACTCTGCCTCTGGAAGGGACTGGCTGCCTCCCAGAATCCAAACTGCACCCAGGAAAACCTCCCAAACATGGGAGTTTAATGCCCATCTTCTATAAAATTGAAACCCAAATCCTTCACAAGGTGTGTATCCCCTTGTCGTGGGTTTACACCCCTGCATCACACATCTCCCTGCACACAAATTGAAATGAAAGTTGCTTTTATTTGAGAAGCACGACGACCTCAGATGTCTCCCACAACCAACTGTACCACTGACTCCAGCATTGCTTAAGTGCTTTTTTTTATCCCCTTGTGGTTCTCACAGAATGGCAGCTCTTACTTTAAATTTTTTAGAGCATGGATTTGAAAAAAAAATCAGATCCCAGCTACTGAAGTGCATCCAAGAAGGAAATACAGCACCAGGAACAGAGCTGGGATGGGGAAATAATACACTTCCTAAAGTCAGAAATCTCCCCCTAACTCCAGTATGTGAGAAATTGGTCAGTTTAAGCAAATCTGAATTACACCCCCTGGAAGAAGCACCCTGGCCTGAGGACTTGATGCTACAGGACACACTTGCATCTCTTCCATTTTCTAATTTTAACAAACACTCTTTTCTGCTAAGACTGGAAATGCTGAGGATTTGCTGTTTTGCTAAGTTAGGGCACAGAGGCTCTAAAACCCAGAACTGTGTGGATGGAAAAGGCCACTACCACATGCAAAAGATGTTTTCACACCTGTGGTGGAAGCCTTGGAGACAAACAATGTGAAATACACGTCCCAGTGAATATCTGCTCGTGCAATCTACACAGCACAGCACAGGTTTGGTGGTTTGGATTAAAAAAAACCACCTCCAAAAATACGCCTTGACATAACTTAAAAACAAGATCATAGCCTAAACCAACTTATTTCATCACCAGCAGGGCAGCCTTTGTGAAAGCTCTCAAAGCTCTGTAAAAATAAGCTGTAGCTGTCACCACCTTCTCATTAAAGTTTAATAAGCTCGGCTTTTTAAACCACATAAAATTTTCATCAGGTTTCTCCTGACCTTTGTAAAAATCTAAAGAAAGAAAAAAAGGTCATAAGAGCTCCTTCCCCACGGAGCAACTGTTTTGAGATGTGGACATTTGGAAGAAGCCTAGGGCCATGTAGGGGATAGAGAAGGCCCAATTCAGTATTTCACAGACATTCATTAAGTTACAGTTATATTTAAACTTTCACCACCCCAAGGGACCACACCAAGTACCAGCTCCAGTGTGGTCATTTAAGAATGACATCCTTAGGAAAATCTACAGGACTCCCACGGGACCTGAGGCATCAGACACTATTTATAGCAACTGAAAAGGAAATCCTGGGCCACAACTTTGGAAGTCTGCATTTGTTTTAGGGCTGACAGAACATCAGCCTCAGTTTGGGGGAGAGGGGGGCAGTGAGTAGGGGTCAGCAGCTTTCTGAGTTTGCTCCATCTCCCTGTCAAGGCTAAGAGAGCACAGGATTTCCTGAGGATTTACTGACCCTCCTCAGTAACAGCCAAGCCACACCATGGAGGCAGTGGGGCATTAAGTCCACACTGGTAAAACATTTACTTCTGAAGTTTAAGCTGTGTTTGAGTTGACAGCTTGATTTAGTCAAGATCCCCGAGTGTGGCCATATGTAAATCAGTTCTTGAAAAAGAATGTTAGAAAGGCAGACTGGACAAAATTTTAATTAAATTATATGACTGGGAGAATGAGCTCCTTCATAGCAAGTGTGGTCTTAAATAAAGTTGAAGGTTAACACAGATCACTAAGCAGCTCCACACCTTAGTTTTCCTACCCTAACATTCACAACAGATTATAGTTTGGAAATCATTTTATACAACTCCTGAACTACCTTCACTATTACTGAAGGGATCCTTAAGAGTTCGTAACATCAGCTCTGTGTTCCCCTACACAAGTTCACTCACTATTTAACTTTCCTCCCCATTCCCCACACAGACACAGGATGTATTGCTCAGCCCACACCAAATCTATTTCACTCTTGGTCTTACACTCATCAAACCCCAATATTTTGTTTCGGTTCCATTTTTTCCTGTCATGCAAGAGGACCTTATACTGGTGCTTCACAGGATGAAAACAAGTTGTTATATAAAAATCCTTGCCTGGCAACATGCTCTGCCTTGGAACAAAGATGCTCTGAACACTAGTCTGATGGACATTGTTTAAAAACTATTTGCTCTATATTGATTATTGTACAGAGAAATATCACCTCCAAACTTAGAGGAAAAAAAGACATCCCTTACCTGGTTCCTGTCACGTGCACTCGTGTACCTGATCTTCTGGATGAAGTAAAATATTAACCACGCTGAAGAAATTATCATCAAAACAATGAACGATATGGACACAAAGACTAGAGAGCCCCGACTGAAGTTTTTGGGAGGAACACGGGACCCCACTGCTATTCCCATCAGCACAGAGATATTCTTTTCCAAGTAATTCAGGATCTCCTTAACCTTGGATTCTGTGATCATCACAGCAACAATGTCTCCAGTTCCTACAAAAAAAAAAAAAGGGGGGGAAATATTTAATTAACATTTAAAATTAACACGAGATTTTCCAGATGCAAAGCCATTAGACAACTGCAGGGATTTTAATCCATGGCACATGGAACATGTTACTGGGCTTGTCCTTCAAACCCAGGTTTTCAGATCAGGGCATTAACATGCAAAGTTTGCAGCCCCACGCGTGGTAACAGATCCCTGCTGCTGGTCACACAGCACTTCCCACACTGCCAGTGCTGGGGGCAGTCTGAACTGGCTTTCAAAAGTGCATTTGCTCCAGATTTGAAGCAGGGGACACCTTCACAGGCAAACCTTATAAAAACCTTTGGAAGATGAGGGAGAATAGGAGAATATTGTCTGAGCTGCTGTGGAGAGTCAGGCAGTTCCCCTGCGTGGTTATGTGACTGCAAAGTGGAAGAGAAATGAAAAAACTTGGCAGAAATTGGAGCGCTGATTTTAATCTCCCATGCAAAGACACGCTTGATGAGATTGCAAAGGGGCTGTCAGCTTCATCAGCTCCATTCTGAATGTGCAGCCCATCTGTTTCCATAGGGCCTTGCCTCTAGACTGCTTCCTGTCCCAAAGAGAAAATTATTGGTAAAAGGATAAAGAAGAGAGCCACAAGACTTGCTGGAAAATTACAAAATCACCTGTAGAGCAGAGACAGCACCTATGTTTTAATGCAGTTTTAAAAAAGATGATCTTGAGCTCAGGGTAATTCTGATCTCAGTTCAAAGAAAGATAAGTTTTAGAAGAGCCAAAGCCAGAAAGAAAAAACCTCTTATGAATGTCATTTTTCTCCATCCAGATTTATTGGCTTCCTATACTGAAAACCCTTTCAAGACCTATTTTCAAAATGCTTGCAAAGTCTGCTCATCTGCTTGCTCCATCTGCTTGCTCCAATTCACATTCCCTCAGAGAGGAGCTGCAGAAGGAAAGCGACTTCAGCACCAAAATTGTGGATTTAGAGTGGATTTAAGTTACAGAGAACCTACTGTGACAGGTAACACGAGGTCCTGATTTAACAAAAGGCATATCTTCCAAGTCTTCTAATGAAAAACTAATTTTTAAGAAGCTACTGTATCCATAAAATGATGCACAAGAGCATTGTGCTGGAAGAGCTACTCAAAGGAATCAAACCTGATAATCTCAGAAATTAAGGTTTGCACAGTCCTTGAAGGCATTCCACAGCCCTCAAATTGCATTTCCCAAGAAATTCCAACTTTCCTTAATTTAAAATTGAAATGGCAAAGACACTCAAGCCTTGTCCTGCTACCAGGGGTCTAGGCAGGAAAGGAAAGTTCAGTGCTTCCTTCTGGGTATCTCTGAAACAAATATCACAGCAACTCAAAAGCTTTGGACAGTAACCAGAACCCAACATAACCTGTGGATACAACTTATTTAATCTCTAGTACAGCATCCTGCAGCCCATACATCGCAGGATCAGGGAAGAGCAGATTAATTTATCCTGCTTGATATTCCCCCCAGACTTCACCTCTGTTCTTCCCATCCGGTTCAGACAGTGAGGAAAAGCAGGGAAGGGTGTGAGGGGACTCAGAGCACGTGTCCTGCCACACTGCCCCAGCAGGAATTTATTTGCACCAAGGAATTGTGTTAGGATCAAAATATCAGGCAGAAGCACTCAATGCAATAATATTCTAACATGATTTAGAGTTATCTGCAATGCAAAGATGACTAAGGTCCTCTGATACCAGCCCAGTTCTCTCTGAATCCAAAGCTGGAGCCTCCACCTCTTCCCCGCTGCCCAGGGAATGTGACAAAGCTGACAATCTGTCACGGGTTTTATATAAAGCCCAGCACAATGGGAACCTCTGGCATCACTGCAAAGTGATTTGCATTCCAAATGACTCAACTGGGAACAGCCAAAGTGCTACTGCTGCTTCTGACCCCGCAAAAGCCAAGGAGAACTGCAGAAAGGGAAAATAAATGGTGCCTGTTTAACACAGTGGAGCTCGGTGGAAACTGGGACTTGGTTCATCCGTATTTTTGTCAGGGGCATCACCCTAAATAATTTTAGCAAGAGCTCCCTGTTTGAGAACAATCGGGGGCAGGAGGAGACAGCAACTCGTTTATTTTAAGCACCTTGAAACCCTGTATGTATTTCTGAAAGTTTAGCAAGAAAAGAAATCCTCAGGTGAAGACAGAAAGACTAACAGCGTTTGTGAAACCTTACAAAACCTCACCAAAAGTGACATTCTGCTGAGCCAAGAACACAGTGTCCAGAGAAAGGAAGCTGGAATTCCAACTAACTACACACTGCAACACAGATGACAAGCTAGGACAGACGGGAGGCACAAGATAAATATTGATGCCTGTAAATATAAATCATTTAATTGCTATCATCTAAGCCCAGGCAGCTCTTCCTCGCTCACAATTTTACCATGTGCATGTTTAATTAGGAGAGTTACACAACCCTGTGTATGAAAAGGGATGAAGTGGTGATTAATCATTAAATCTGTGTAAGGTTGGGAGAGGAGAAGAGAGAAGAACTTAAAAGCTGAGAAGGAACTGAAAACAAGAATATGGGAAAGCCAGCAACATCCAGAAGTTTCCTGCAGAGCACCTGAGGAAACTGCTCTGCTCTCTGCCCCATCTGTAACTCCTGGCAATTCTGAAAGAGCAGGTTTAGAAAGTCAACACAAAGTCATCCCAAGGAAAAGCTGCCAGTCTCAGCACAGGCCAAGGAGGTTGGTGACAGTTTAGTTGCTGGGCAGTTTCTGTTGATTCCTGACTACGAAATATTTGTCTGAAGCTCAAAATATGGACAACTGTGTCCAGGATGCCAAGCTGAGTAAGAGCAGACACCTTCAATCCTCCCACCATCCCTCAGTGGTCACAGGGAATGCCTGACTGGCAAAATGCAGCTGCCAACCTGGTGGTGCCTTTATTTTCCCTCAAGCTTGTGCCCAACTCAGGCAGCTGTTTGGGTAGAAGGAGAGGCGAGACAATTCCTCCTTGGCACGTGAGAACCTGGCACTGACCTGCTGCTGCAATGCCTCAAGCTCCTTCTTGCAGATGGGGAGGGCAGAACCTTGGATCCCACCTTGGGACCACTGAGTTACCCTGATTCTGGTAACCAGGTCCGCAGAGAACTGAGAATTAAACCAGATACTCACAACAAAGGTCAGCAGTTTGCTAATGGCTGATACATTTTCAGCCACAGTCCTTGTGATTTCCCAGGTCTCTGACAGTGGCTGCTGATGCTGCAGACACAGCATGAAGCAGATAAACTGCACTTATCTCATGCTTGCAAAAGAAAATTGTCCTCTCTTCAAACAGCAGAGAATATTTAATTGTAACTGATCCTTTCATCACTTCATTCTGAAAAAACAGTAAACTTAAAGGACATTTATCTGAGTAGTTCTGCTGCTGGAAATTTCAGAGTATTTCCTTATAAAAGGCAAACAAATTCTACATTTCCTGATAAAGGTAAAGAATGGTACAGTCACTTGTAGGCTGGATCCAGGGCATGATTCAGACATTGAAATGCCACTGCCTATCTGATTGCAACCATCAGAACATCATCATGATAATGTAATTGGAAATAAAACTGCACGTCTTCACAAGCCATTTGCCTATTCTTCTATTAAAATCCTATAACTCTGTGCTAAGCACTTCTGAGCACATTATATCAGAAACAAAGAGAGAGCAACACACACTACTCAGTCCCCAGGAAAGGGATCAGTCCCATTGCTGGGAGCACCAGAATTCTTGGAATAACATTAACAGTGAAACCACTCCAACAGAATCTGGGAGCCCAGAAAATGACAAAGAAAACGGGAAAGCACAAATGAAAGCTACAGTTCTACCTCTGAAATTCTGAGAGACCCATCATGGGCTCTGGGAAAACACCAGGAGACATCTGAGGTGGGAGCAAGGATTACCCTCACAGAGGATATAATCCATGGAATCTGTGAGGGGTAGGAAAAGGCTGGATGCAAAGCTGTGCTGCTACAAAAAGTGGCCTTGGGGAACAGAGATTTTAAATACAAACTCCACACCACTTAATAACAGTGGAGGAAAACACAGATTTATCAGGTACCTTAACACTTTAGCCTGATGCAAAATAAAGAAATTTCTTTGTGAAGAAGTCTTACGTTCTACACCTGGCTTATGGAAGAGCAGACACCAAGAGGAAGAGCCTTGGCGTATCTTCAGAGTGATTAAAACAGGTTTAGCTGCACGGAATTTTATTTTGATCTAATCAGAAAGTAAACAAGAGCACATCCAAGCTGTCAACACAGGAGCAATGTCAAGAGTAAAATATGTTGTTTGAGACGTCCCAAATCAAATACTCCTGAAAACAGGACAAAACCACAATATTTCAGTTATTGAATTCCAGACAAGGCAAGAATTTAATACGTACCAAGAATACACATTAATTTTAAAATGAGACTGGATGGCATTTTAAAACACTTGCCTTCCTGTTGCCTTTACAATATTGAAAACGTTGAGTTCTTGTCTGTGTGTAAACATTGAATTCACATGCCTATTTTATGTAGTGTCGGACACCAGAAGAGATTTTATGAGAAACTGTCCCTCAAAAGTCAGGCTTTCACAGGAGGCATCAGTTAAATAAAACCAGTGGAACAACCTGATATCCCCAAACACTGAGCAGTATTTGCCAAGGGAGGTGTGACGGGCAATCACGGCCCTGCTGCTTTAAGAAAAGCAGATGATGGAGGCCCGTGATTAGAAAAGCAGACACAGCAAGAGCAGCTTTCCAGAGATGGGCGTGACACAATCAACTTCAAACCAAATATTAAAGCTTAATCAGATCCTTGTTGTGCTACTCTGTAGCACATTAAATTAAATGTGCAAGTGATAAAAAACTGAGAAGCCCATCCCACTCCATTAAACAGTGTCTCAGGATAATGTTCGCGCAATTTTTTTGGTCAGGTCTATAATCTGCTGTGACCAGGAGTTCACAAAATCAGGTGAGGAAGCTGTTGGGCTGTATTTAGATGACAACTGCCAACATATCACTTCACAACCCAATTGCTCTGACACTCAGGGAGATGTTTCTTGAGGAGAAATTTGCATCGGATCAAAACAGGCAGCCCCAGCTAAGCCCTGGTTCATTCCCAAACCCGAATCCTCCAGGTGAGGTGTGGAGCTACGCCCCTGGATTTCCTCAGGCTGGACAAGGTCAAGCTGTCTCTGCTACACCAAATGCACTCACTCCAGAAAACCAACACTCCCAGGTCCCCAAAAACACAGCACAATGTCAGTATGTACAAGAGTCCCTGGGCTTTGGCTCCTCTGCCATCATTTCCTCTCCCTCAGCCTCGCCCAGAGCTCCTTTTGAATCCTCTGTCACAGGTCATATGACCCTAAGGACTATTACAAAAATTAAAATCCTCTGTATGAAGCTCCAAGATGCACCTGCCTCTTCTCTGAGTGTGCCACAACTTCCTGAATCTCTGCCCCATCTTTATTTTTCAAAGCAAAAATATGCTGCTTCAACCCTTCTGATGGGCAGCAGGACAGACCCACGGCCAGGCTGATAATTTGTTATTATTTTATTATTTGTTATTATATATTTGTTATTATTTATTATTATTTTATTTCCCTGGACCCAGAACTGCAGCAGAGCTCCCTCAGAATGGTAGGGACACTGGGTTCATCTGCTGAGATAATTCTACTGCTACCACATATTGCCTTTCTGTGAAAGGACTTTCAGCTTCTGGGAATTAAATTTTTATATATATAATTTTTAATGCATGTGACCTTTTGGGTTCTTTCCACCAGGGAAAACCAAGCCTAGATAAGAGAAAAGCAGACAGATGTTGTGATAATTTTATAGACATTTTTCTCAGCGATGCTTCTTTGCACCTACTTGCAAAGTTTGGGGGTTTTTTTAAAGGAAACGGCCATTCCACCTAAATAATGCTGGAAGAATAAAGAAAAGCTTGGCAGAAAGAAATGTGTCATTTTATCATCCCCTTTCTAGAATATGTGCACACATTTTTTTTTCTTTTTTTCACATAGTTTTTCAAGGCATTTAACCACTGCATTTGCAAACCTATTTAAGGAATCCTTGTACTGCTAAGGCATTAGCATGAGAACAAAGTAGATCACATTTTACATTCAAACCTTGAACGAATGCAAATTAATAAAAAGCTGAAGGATCACTTTAAGTTTTGACTGGGGAAACTGTGCAATCCTAATACATTCCACACTGCTGAAAAACGTGTTTCTCCTGTCGCGGTTCCACTGAAACATGCCAAGTCTGTCTGCCTTCAAAAGATATTCCTGCTCCTTTGAAAACAACTTTTCCTCACTTTCTGTACTCCTGAACAATGTCCAGAGCCTCACAAAGTGTCACATTCTTGATTAATCAATAACATTGATGTACTGTTGATCTTCATCAAGGTAAGACACTTAAATTTTGGTAAGTCTCTCACATTCTGGAGGTGCTAGGAGGTGGCTTTCATTTTGCTATTTCTTTTTTTAGCAGTTCGTATCCCAACGGATGGATGGTGGAGCTAAAAAACCCAGGGATGTCTAAGGGTGACCTGTCACCAACTTCTGCACAGATCTGTCAGCCTGGACAGGGACAGTCACCACAAACAATTCCAGCAAAGCACAAAAAGGAAATGGCACGAGAGCCTTGCCCAAGGACACCACAAAACATTTCGAGAGCTTTATAAATAGTGTAATCATAGATTAATATAACCAAATTTGGTCCTACAGAGTCCATAGATGTGGGGAATTACTCTGCTGCTGGAGCTCAGACTTTGGATAAGGAGAAGAATGTAATTACTTACAGTCACTAACAGTCCCGTGGGCCTTTTCACAGCCACAGAACTAATTACCCTTTCAGCTGGCTGAGTTAAAACGAGCCTGACTGCTGTTATTTCAGTGGTGGGTGAGGCATGGATGACACAGAAACACTGGGAAGGAGTTCTGCAGAGCACTGAGGATACGATGGCTCAGGGAAGGGGTTTCCCTGGATTGTCTTGAAGAGACAAGTGCTTCTTTCTGGTCCAGAATCCGTGCATCAAACACACTCCTCTCCGTGGTTCTTGAATTGCCAGACACCTCTATCTACTGTGTGACAGACTTTCCTGACTGACAGACCTTCCAGAAACATAGTGGGAAACAGGATCAATGATAACGCTGTTGACGCTTGTTTTCCATACTTTCAATTAGCAGGCAAACAAAAAATGATCAAATACATGTAAACTGTGGTTAGACTATTAATTGCTTTGCCTTTTTAAAGCTTCAAGTCTAATGACTCATCTGTTTCACTAATATTACAGGGTAAATTAATAATAATAAATTTTAATAACAATACCGTAATATAAAAAAAACCTAGTTTTGAGCTGTGCATTAAAAGTAGGTCTCAGTAATTCAGGGAGAAGTTTTGCAGTGGATTTGGTACTTGTCAGCACACAAAATAACCTGCAGTACACCCTGCCAGAGCTTTCATGCATCAGTTCAGCTCCCAGTTACATAAAGAGACATTTATGAGAAAGGCAGGCAGCTGAGTTGGAGATGTGCTGCTGGCAGGGACAGTGACACCCAGGACAGTGACATTTTGTCTGCTGGATCTCCACAGTCCCCTCTACCCACTCCGAATTAGGGCAAGAGCCTGGAACAGCCATTAGATGGCAACAACTCCAAATTGCTTCCTGTCCCTCCTGCCTCTGACCCACTGACCTAAAACAGTCCGGGGAGTTCAAAGCCAGCACAGACCTTGCCTCCCATGCTAGGGAGCTTTTTAAGGGAATAGAGAGGCACGAAAAATCCTCCTCTTGAGAGGAACGTGGCCCTGGGAGCCCATGTTGGACAATGTTCCCTCAATGCCACCGCAGGGGAACGTCACCTGTGCACACCACACAAACCCCTTCCCCCAGAAAATTCATGGGTTGTTTCTGTTTCACATCAGATTGATCCTGATGTGAATGCTGCAGCTTGTTCTGAAGACCTTGAAAGATTTACCTCTATCAGATAAATCCTCTAAAACCAGTATTATATTAGAAGTTGTTTATCTACTTCAGGAAATTTCTCAGGTGCTGATAAACAGCAGTTATTGGAATCCAACAACTTCATTTTAACACTCTCTTCTATGTGTGTTTCTCTTTTTCTGTCTTATATTTTTTCCCATAAATTCTGGGTATGAAATTTGTACTTTAGAGGTTTCTTTAGCTTATGTTCTTTTCCATAAATCCAAATAAAAGTCCAGATTTTAATAGAGAAATTCAATATCCTCGAGTCACAGAATGCTTTGGGTTGGAAAGGACCTTAAAGATCATCTAGTTCCAACCTCCCCAGATTTAATCACATATTTTGTACTTGACAGGACTGTCTCCATCACACACAAACAAAAAGGGACCTAAAATGGTGTTTAACCTGCATTTCCTCCCTATCCCCATAATTGCTTGTACAGGAGACAGCTACCACATATTTTCTCCACCACACAGGCTCTTCTTTACATTAGACAATATCAGTGTTGCTTCAACAGAAGTAGGAAGCAAAACCACTCATAAAACTGTGTTCCTGCCACTGACATCACAGTCCAACAACAGCTATGCTGGGAAAGACATCCTTGGGCTGATGGAAGATTGTGTAAAATGAGTTTATTTTACACGTACACAGAAATATGCACAAAGAAAATAATGTTTCAAGTATTATTTACAAAAATACAGGTACTTTAAAGAAAGAGTTTAACTTAAGCTCAATACTGACTTTAAAACTCAACATGAAGGGGCAGAGATTTAGTGGAATATCACACCAGAAAATGCAAATTCTGGGAGAAGCAGCACAAAAACTGGGGATGGCAGAGTGAGTCCAGAGTGACAGTTGTTATCCAGCCACCAGAAGGAATTTTCTATTCTGCCACGTAACATTTTTGCCTACGAACGACTCTCCCTAAGAACAAAATTTTCAAATGTGTGCTCAAGCATAAAATAGCTTTGGATAAAATATTAATCCTCCAGGTGAGAACTGCTTCCTAAGCTCTTTTCGTAGGGAATAGCCTCTCTGCAGGTGGGCGACACACATAAATCTGTGTAATGTGTTATTTATTTTTGCCTCAGACACTGCCTAAGAGGGGGATTGGGATTCATGCAAATATCCAAGTAGGAAAGAGGCAGCTCAGGCTGTGCATTATAAGCAGCTGCCTCTTTCCTCTTTGCTTCACCAGGAAGACAGAATATTTCCAAGCAGCAGCAGCAGCAGCACAAAATTTGATATGCAGCAGTACAAAATTATGTTACAGTGATATAAAATAAGGCAAGATTTACTTCCTCCTGCCTATAGGAAGAGAAAACAGCACCTGGTCATACCATAGACCCCATCCCTGTGCTAGGAAAGCAGCTGCCAAATCTAACAGCCTTATAAGAAGGTATTAAAGTTATAATCAAGCCCATTATATGATTTAACCTGTAACAGAGCCAGCAATGCCAGAGCTGTGTTATTTTTTCCTGCCACACTGAGGGATTCCAGGCCATGGGAAAACCCACAAACCATTGCCAGACAGAGGCTGCAGAATTCACACCCTCACAAGTATTTCAAATAGAGCCCAGAGCTGAAGGTTCAGGAGGGCAAAGCATCTGCAGAGAGAAAAGTGGCAACCCCCCCCCAAACAACGGAAAAAAAACCCACAAGAGGAAGGTGTCAAAAAGTTTCACTAGAATGTGGGACTTTCTGCCTGGAGATTACTTGTAAAAATATCTTGTAAAAATATCTAAGATAAAAATGAATTGTCAACGGGCTTTTAATTGCTACACTGAGGTCAAAGTTTGCCTGGAAAATTCCTGTGATGTACAGAATTGGGAAGGTCAAACCCCACTGAAGTACGTAGAAGAAGCCACAAGACATTTCCCTTGCAAAAAAAAAAACAAAACAGGAAAAAGAAAAAAAAAAGAGAAAGAATCAACCATAGCACTTCAGTAAAAGAACTCAATTCCAACTGTGTGACAATATGCAGAGCAATAATTAGGAAAGTCTGGTCTCCAAGCAACCTCCTATGCTTAGGAGGACCGAAAATATTCTAAAAAAACCCCCAAAGAATTCAGCCACCAAAAATACTGATTAAGCTAAGTCATTCCAAATTGAGAAACCCTTCTGGAAAACGGAAAAAAATGTAGTTACCAGAATTGCAAATACAATTTTTAACCACGGAAAATGGTTACACATGAGGGTCTCACTGGCAAAAGTCACCAGTAACATTTTATGCATAGGAAGCTGTTAAAAATCTCTGTAAAAGCAGATTTCCAGCATTACTTTACACAACTCAGAGGCAGCTGCCCTCCAAATCACTGCTTTGTTGATTCCTGTGTGGCACCGGGACAACACTGTAGAAAGAGAACCCTCTATAAACTGCCATTGAAAAAAGGATGCAGGCTCAGATCCCCAAATACAGCAGTTAACATGTGAAGGTCCCCACCAGAGCAGCTGAAGACATGTTGATAGAAAATGATTCAGGTCCAGATGCTTTTTAACATTCTAGACCTTCCATTATACATGTATATATGTATATATGTCAGCTTCCCTTCTTCAGGAAGGTTGGAAGGATTGCATCTCGGATTCAGCAGCTATTTCCTCACTCCAGCACACCCACACCCCTCTGCAGAGGGAAGTGTTCTTCAGTGCACACAGTGTATGTGAAATAACTTCCCGGCATTATTGGCTTCTTTCGCTGTATTGCACACATCAAAACACCACCAGAGAACGGGCTGTTTCCAGCTGCCTCTGCCCACTGCCAAGGGCTCTTTAGCAACAGTTTATATGGCAAAAGAATTACGTCTAGAGCGAAGGAGATGAAATTTTATTTACCTTGATGAGTCATCGTGACGGGCTCCTCGCTGGATATATTGTTGTAAATGACCACAGCTGTGGCATTGTGCGAAGCTGCTCGAAGGATTTTCTCTTTAAATGTGCAGTTTCCTCGCTGGAGCAAAGCGATCCACTGCTTGGTGTTTGGGGGGACTTGGAAACGTGTCCGAGGGTCGCAGCCCAGACGATCTGCAACTGAAATGGGAAAGACATTTACACGGATGTTTTGCTAAATTACTTCAACTGTTACGCACTCTCCTCTCGTAAATAAAGCCTAAAGATAACTGTATTCTTATTAAAAAAAAAGACTTCAAAACCAGAAGTCTCAGGCATTTAAAGCTGTGACAGTATTCCTGAGAATTAGGCTCACTAACACAGGTTATTTTTAACTCCAGTGCAGCCAGAACAATGAATTCACATTCAAATCAATACCTGCCTAGAGGCTGAAAAACATTAGAATATGGTTTCATCTGCTTTAGGCATTTACAAAACAGCTGTTTATCAGTCATTCTGGGGAGAATAACTTTTTTTTCCCCCTTTCTAATGCAGCCATAAATATCCCTGCAGTGGGAAGTACAACTAAACAGGGCAGGTTGTGAAAACAAGATTTCAGAGTTATCGGCCGCGTGCAGGCTACTGTGAAAAAAGGACAATATTAAAAGCTGACCTTGTAAAAGCCCAGCAGCCAACATCAGCTTTTTATATATGCACATTCTGTCTGCAAGGAAACGTGTTCAGATTCATAGAGAAACAAATGGGTTTGCAAACACAATGCACTCGTCAGCTAAACAGGTACAGTCGGCATAAAGGAAGAGCCACAGAAATGGCAAATGCCAGATGTCTGAATTCAGCAGCACTGCAAAGCTCTTTTGTCCTTTCTGGTGCTGAAACATATCCTGGAACAGCCCGAGCCCACCCAGAGCTGGGTACAAAAGGCACAAAACCCGAGGCAGAAGAGAACTCCCCTCTGGAGCAGCTGAAAGCCATGGAACACAGATCTGTTTGCACAACAGTTTAGTCTGGAACACTGGTTATATCACTGAAGGATGTTATAAATCTAGAGCCAACAGCCATCCAAAACACAAATATATTTATCTTTTCGAATGCCAAGAGTATAAGAATCTTTGGCTACTAAAAATAGCTGGGATAAACAGGGATATTTTTTTTCAAGACATAAAGAAACAATTTATTTGCATGATAGCTCAGAAAAGTTACAGTTCCTAAGAGCAATTCACATAATTGAATTGAATAAAAGTCCCACAATTTTATCCTTTTAAAGAAGTGAATTCAGCACAGGCTGTGACATTTCAGTAAAACAACCACCATAAAAAAAAACCAAACCCAAACATTTTAACATTTCAGCTGGAAACAAACTGCAAAGTCTTCTTAAGCTTAAAGGTTAAAACCTGTAACAAAGGAGATTCAAAGAGCTAAAGACGTTTTCTGAATTTAGCAAGACAATCCTCTGCCTGCCTGAAGAAAACTGGCTGATGAATCTATAGTGTGGCAGACGGACGGGAAGTTGTTGCATCTCTTAATTTGGACAAGAAGTGCCTCTCCCTGTTCCCCTGGAAGGAGGGTGGGTGGGGAGCCAGATACCAGCACATCCTTTTCACAATTGTTTTTCAAGGCTCTATCAGACATTTCAGCCATGGAGGGCTGTTTGCTGTAGTTGTTGTGCTTTCGTTTCGTACGGGCACCGGGGGAAAAATCTGAAATACAGATGCCTGGAGCCAAATTTTATAGAGTATTTTCTTCCATTCCCCCTGACTTTGTTACTTGAATCCCTTTGGAAATTGTTTTTTGGAAGGGATCATAGTCCTTTTTGAAAATGTTATAGAAACCACAACATGTGCCACCAACCTTGATGCCCCTGGGTTAAGACAAAATGCCACTCCCCTCCTCGTCCTGAACACTTCCACTTAAAAATGTGGGAGGTGGGAGGCACCAGCAAGACTGTGACAAGAAACTTCTCAAGCCCTGGAAGCTAAAAATTCCATCCTTCCCAGGTGTGATACACCCTTTGGAAAATATGGCCACAGAATCCCCTCAAACTGCCAAAAATAACTCTGAAATTATACACAAAATTACTTACAGTACATGAGATTCTGAGAAACAGTAATGCCTTGGGTCATCTCTTGCTTCAGTGCAATCACGCTCAAAACTAAAAATATGAAGTGAAAGCAAAAATGGCCACAAAAATAAGGTAATGGGCCATTACCAAACTTACAAAAGCCACAAAGGGCACCTTGAACAGGGAGGGAGCATCACCCAAAGTCTGTTACACAGCTCAGTTTGATAAAAATCCATGTAAGCACCTTGAAAAACGAACAGCTGAAGGTTTTTCAGCTTAAAAAGCAACAGAGAAATCAGGAAGAGATATCAGAAACCACATCTGTGGGAAAAGCAGCACAAAATTTTCTACCACGGCAGAGATCAAAGTCTCCCTGAGCTGTGGACAGAGCTATGAAATGTTACTTGATAGAGCAACAGAATTAGGAAACAAGATATTAAGAGATTAAAGCCTTCCAGATATAGACTGACAACCACCACTCAAATGCTTACAGCATGTCAGACCTGACGAGGTGTATTCAGTATATCCAGCTGAAATTTTAACAGCTGACAATATTATTTCAGCACTATTGAACCCGAAAACACTGAGGGAAATCTGGTTGGTTTCGATAAATCTGAACTGAGCACTATCTGCAGGTTGCTTGAGATTTAATAAAAAGTCACAACCCACCTTTCTTCCCATTAGCATCCTGTTACACCACAAAAATGTTAAGCAGTCTTTTTAACTAAATAAAACTCAGGAACAATAGTGAAAAATGTCAACTTTCCTGCTTTTCAACAGAGTGGAAGTCTTACCATCAGCATTGCCCTGTGTCACATCTGCAGGTCTTTTAAATCCCTCCAGGGATGGTCACTCCATCCCTGCCCCTCTGGTTCAGTGCTTGACAACCCTTCAGGGGAAGGAATGTTTCCTAATATTGAATCCAAACATTCACACACAAAAAGATACGACCAGAAGTCACTCTTGTCATTTCAGAAGATGTAAGTGTACAGAAGGACATCCAAGTTTGTTTCCCTACAGGTCTGCTACACTTTTGGCTTATTTGAAATATAAGTTATTTACTCTGCTTTTTCTTTCTGTGTGTCAATCCATGCACCATGTGTTGACAAAACCCCAGTTTTCTGTTAGAAGTGGTGACCTGCTGGGTTAAAGAGCTATGTACAATGTTGTTTTAAATATCTCCCTTCCTTCCACAAGCCCCAGCACCACAGAAGAGGCTCTTCACAGAAGGATCAGCTGCAATTTAAGTATCCACCATTAGGCACGTGTTCGTTTTCAGCTTTAGGAGAGCTTCGGTTTCCTTTTGTAGAACACACAGGGGCTGCTCAACTTGTGTCAGTGTTTTTCCTTGAGCATTTTTTATAATTCAAGAGCCCTTCCTGCTGAAGGACTAAGTTTTGTGACAGCATTTTAGGGATTCATGTGGAAAAAACCAGTTAATAATGCAACAGATCCAATGAAGCTCCCTGAAATACTGCAGAAGTAGTGGCAAGCTCACATTAATAAGCAACAGCACTTTCCTCCTCCTCTTTCCCAACTGCTTAACCAAGTTCTAACCTTTTCCCTACAAGGGGGGAGAGCCATTTTCTGGAAGCAAAAATGAAATTAATAGGTCAAGCTGTCAGAGGCTTTGTCAGAAGGGCACACCTGCCTGAATGCTGACTGTCTCCTGCTCCTGAGAAAGGTGTGACACTGGCTGTTTATGCTGCTCTTGTGCTGCCTTGAACACAACTGGGACAATCCCACTTCAGCCAAGGTTGCTGCACTGTCACCAGACTTTGACCCCCTTCCACTCCCTGGGCACTGACCATTTTATTCCATGTGGGGGTTTTTTCCCTCTATTTTTTCCCCCTTTTTAAAGGTCAGATGTCTTGCTATCGATCGGATCTTCGCTAATCCTCTGCTCTCTGAGCCAGAGCTGCTCTGTCTCAGCCACACACCCAGAAATCATTTCCAAGCCTGACCTTCAGCTGCTGTAATACAATAGCTGGAGAGACACCACCGGCATTTGGAGGGGCAGCAGATCAAGAGGCTGCTTGGGAAAGAACCCACAGGGAACACAGGCAGGTGCAGGGCCATTCCCTGCCTCCAGCACCACTGGGACACAGCACACCCCACTGGGAAAATCAGACGCCCCTGTGCAACACATCAATGCTAATCCCGGGATAAAATTCCCAGAAAACAAATTCAGCTGGGAAATTCACAGAAGCAACACAGCAGTGCTGATTGATCCTTCTTCAAAGAAGAGTCATTTGAGTTATCTGCTATTCCATTAGGGCCTGATACCTGCAATGGACATATTTTCTTTCTTGTTTATTACTGCCTGTGTTATTATCAATACAGTCCTTATTCAAACCAGCCATAATATCCACTTCTTAAAAGTCGTGTCATTGAGTCAACGAGTTATGTACAGCAACAGTTTATTTTCAACAGCTCTTTCAGGTAATTGCTTGACTCAAGCTGGCTCTGGCACTAAAAGAAACTCTTTAAACATGAGGTAATCTTGTTTCGGGGAAGAAGTTAAACAAAAGAAAATCACTGAAGCTCAGAAGAGTTCTGTAATAGTTCAGATTTAATCTTGTTAGCTCAGTAAGTATCACAATTATGGTTATAAACTCC
Source organism: Pitta sordida (assembly GCA_013390025.1). Lineage (NCBI taxonomy): Eukaryota > Metazoa > Chordata > Aves > Passeriformes > Pittidae > Pitta > Pitta sordida. The sequence goes on from WEKX01005975.1 coordinate 588,097, forward strand.
AATATATAACCTCCACTTTTGCTATCAATTAGTGGTTACTAATTAAACTGGATACTGACACCAATGGCAACGGATGGATGCACACACAAGGTTTTTTCTCTCTCTGTTGATACATCAGCTCGTTGCATTTTCCTAAACCTTACTGGTGTGAATTCTGGGCCAGAAATTCTGTCTGGAACTACCTAGAGCTCTGCAGTTACCAGGAAACTGGCACTCCAAACCTTCTGCAGCTAAACCTTGTTCACACAACATGTTTACCAAGTGTCAGATGCTACAGAACGCTGTCCTTACAGCACCATGCACAAGACACACCTCCACTCCTAACACTCAGCCACTATTGCTTCTGCCCCACTTCCACCTTTTTCCAACATGTTTTCCTTTAAATTCTCAGTCCCCTTGCCCAGCCCCAACCTGAGCATCCCTTCAGATCTCCCCTTCCCATGAGTACTTTTTGTACAACCATCACCTCACCACAGGCCCTTCAGACTCCATCCTTTTCCATTCCACTCCCTTGCTCCTGAGTCTGCTGCTATTTCACTTGCACTCCTGGTCACCCTGCCTGCCTCCCTGCTGCCCAACATGCCCAAACCCTCACCTCCCTGGAGTGTCACAGGGCTGAACACTTACACAGTGGAGTACAGACACTGCCAGGGGTACCCAGGCAGCTGCTGTGGAGAGGATTGGGCTGAAACCACCTGGAAGTGTCCAGGGCCAGGCTGGATGGGGCTTTGAGCAATCTAGAGGAAGATGTCCTTGCCCATGGCAGGGGGATGGAACTAGATGAGCTTTATGGTCCCTTCCAAACCATTCTGTGACTCTGTGAAGCATCTGGTTGCAAAAAAAAGTCACAAATAAGAGAGTAAGGGACTGAGTGAGAAGCGCTCAGGAACCTCACCAAAGAGGTGCTATGTACAAACCTGAACTATCAGAAACCCTGCATCAGACTGAAGATGCAGTTCATTATTATCCTTCCATGCACAATGAGAGGAACACCTTCTATAATCTGCAAGCATTCATCCCCAAAAGCTCTTCAAAACACTCTCCTAATAAGAAATTAAAGTCACGAAAAAAGACTAACAACTTAGAGGAGGCGAGAAAAGGAACCAGAAGTGGAAGAGATGAATAAAGAAACTATGCTGCTGTCGTGCATTTAATGTGCCTGGAAGAACGTGCACACACAGGTGCTGTGCAGTCACCCAAGTGTGACCCACAGCCCCCTGGAGCTGCACAGGTCACATTCAGGAGCGGTCACACCACCTCACTCCCCGGGGAACACTGCTCCTGAAAGCCCCTATCCATTTCATACAAGGGTCTATAAAAAGAGCAGGGAAAGAGTTTCAACACATGCATTAACACGACATGGTTGAATTCTGTTAAAGGAACTGGAGAAGTCACTGTGTCACTCTGCATGGAGACATAAAGGATGGGTGATCACATGGCAGTGGCATCTCCTTTGATAACTAAAAAATATTGGGCATTATTCAAGAACACAAATTAAAAACCATCACAGAGCACTTAAGATCCCAGGCTGTGCTATTACAAATGACAATATGGTCTGCAGCCCTAAATCTTGAATTGGTAAATTCATTTATTTCCCTGCAGCCAACAAATAAGGGATGTCAAAAGATGCTCCATCCCTGGAAGTGTTCAAGGCCAGGCTGGATGGAGCTCTGAACAGCCTGTCTAGGGGAAGGCTGGAATGAGATGATCCTGAAGGTCCCTTCCAAGCCAAACCATTCTGTGATTCTGTCACAACACGCAGAAGTGTGACATTAAGGACATCTCAGCTCTACAACAGTCTGTGCCATCGTGGTGTCAACAGGTCACCCACATTTATGGAAATTTCAGCCCAGTTTCAAAATCCAAGTATCTCCAAACCTAGTTGTTAACAGTTGTGGAGTCCTTTTCTTCTGAGGACACCTGAAAACCGGGGTAGAGCATTTACTGCTCTAACAGGCAGAGGCTGGCAGCTACTGGTGTTCAGGGCTATTAGAAAAAACCCATGTATTTAGCAAACCAGTTCTGCAGCAATATAAACAGGCTGATAAAAAAAACATTAGAGCAATTCCTTTCTGCAAGACTGCATCATCTCTTATCAAATTTAGCTATAAAAAAGCAAAGACACCTTAACTAAAAGTGTAAAATATACCCATCTTTCTTACTACATGAAACCACAAGAAACATCTCAGCAAAATTCAAATAAGTGTACTCTGTGTAACAACCTACACAGAGAAATTCTGAATATCTCTCAAGGTAAGGAAGACAACTGCTGCCCTGCTTGCTTGAACAGTCTCCTGAGTGAGGAAACTGAACCTCCCCAACAGCTGATGAGCAAAGTTTTAACAACTGACTGCACCATGTCAGAACTGCAGCAGCGGAGGTCTGCAATTTCACAACTCCTGCTGTGCTTCCTCACTGAAGTTATTCATCATAATACTTAGCAGTAGGCATAAAAATGCAGTTTATGGACCGCTCAGGATTTTATTTAGCTCTCCTTTCATTAGCTGCCTGTGAAAGTGTTGTCACAGCCTCCCTCGATGTTGTAATCACAACTCAGTGCAAACCGTGTCACAAGAAAGCAGAAAAACTTACAGCAGCAGATTAAAAACACGTTAATATGAAAAGCTTTTCTTGACAAATAATGCAGCCTCTAAAAAAAAATAAAGTGCTTTGATACCTTGCATATACCAAAAGGCATCAGTTTTAAAACCTGTAAAAACACTACCTGCAGTAACAGGGTTTAAATGCATAAAGCTTTGAGGACAGGGGGTTCCTCATCCCAAGGCTTGGCAAGGTCTCTGAAGCTTCTAATAACACAGTGGTTTTCTGTTACCCAGTCTTCTAAAACGCTCTTAACATTCACCACTTAAGACTCCAGTTTTAAATGACTGCAATATTTCGCTTGATACATTATTTAGATGTTTACTGTCCGGAAGACAGGTCGGGACTGAGGTGATCCATCAAGCGGTCCACTTCTTAAAGACGGCAGTTTAGATAATGTCAAGAAGGGTTTTCAAAATAAGACACTATTAAAATTACATCATCACGACTAAAGGAATTGATTTCATTTCAGGCAAAAATCACAGCACTCTCACCTGTTCAAATCAGCCTTCTCTAAAACCCCATCATTTGTCAAAACCCCTCCAACTGACAACCAAAAGCTCCACTTAATTTAAAGAAAACTCATTTGGAAGCTCTACCCAGCGCTCAGCACTGCAACCAAGTGCATTTTGGGCTGGCTACGAAAGTAAAAACCTGATGTCTCCAGTCCTTCCAAGTCCTGCTGGGCAGCGTTAACAGCGTTTTTAGGAAGTGTGCACTGACCAACCGTGACTCCAGGCAGCTGCCAAAGCCACCCAGCTGCGCGTCTCGCAGGGATGCCCATGCAGCTGTTGTGGGATGCCCGCCAGCGCTGCCCCCCAACACCACCGACCATCCCACCGACTCCCTGCAGTTCCTGCAGGGCTAACACCTTCCCCGCTCAATCCGCGCCGGAAAGCACATTATGCTCCGCCGAGCCAGCGCTCTCAGACCGCGGATTTATTTTCACTTTTCCCCCGAGCTCTCGAGGAAAGGCAGCCCAGCCCCGGAGCCGAGGCCAAACCCGGCGGCAGCGAGCGAGGGGAGCGTTACCTCCGTTGATGGGGACGGGAGCCACCAGCAGCCCCTTGACCTCCACCTTGGGGGAGTCCTGCCCGTAGCGGCCGCGGTCGATCCGCAGCACGGTGTGCCCGCCGCGCTCGGGGCTCAGCACCGTCACGTTGATGAGCGCCGTGTAATACGCCTGGCTGGCGTTGTCGGCGCCCGCCGGCCGCACCCGGCCGTGCCACAGCAGCAGCGGCAGCAGCAGCAGCAGCNCGCCCCGCCCCGCGCCACGAGGGCGAGAGGCGGGGCCGGGAGACGGACACGCCCACGCGGAGGCGGGGCCAGCGCGGGGGTGGGGGCGCCGGACTGTATGACGTCATCGTGGGCGTGACCGCGAGGGGGAGCCCGGGCGGGGACGTCATTGGGCTCCGGTGACCCGCGGCTCCAGCAGGAATTAGGTCACAGGATCGTTGGAGGTCGGAAAAGACCTCTGAGGTCATCGAGTCCAACCTGTGAGCAAACCCCACCGTGTCAGCCAGACCATGGCACCGAGCGCCACGTCCAGTCTGTCCTTGAACACTTCCAGGTCTCCGCCGCCTCCCTGGGCAGCCCATTCCAATGTCTAATCACCCTTTCTGGCAAGAAATTCTCCCTAATGAACGACCCACACCTCCCCTGGCACAGCTTAAGACACAGGGCTCCCGTGGCTCCTCAGTGCCTTCTCACAAAAACATTGCAGCTGAGGAACACTGACCACCAAAAAGACACAAGAAAGTGTTTAAAAGTGCCTTTGAAATGGCAGGAAAAGGAGGTGGGGTGTGTTCAGTCTGCCCGGGGCCCTTGGGGAAGGAGGAGCACAGCCTGTGTGTCAGGATTGGGTCACTCCTACCCAACCTTGAGAAACTTGCTTCCCATGTACTGAAACGGGAAATTGTACCAACACTGAAATGTTTTAATAAGTATTAATCCCTTGATATACTGTAAAACAGGGCTTGATAAATGATTAGCTGACATAGCTTTAAGGATTTCAGCCCCTTTGGAGATGTCATGTAATGGCCTTCTTGGATTTTGAAAGGCAAACTATCTGAAAATGAGCTATGGCGAAGAGAACTACTGCAGGGCTCTGAGTTGGGATATTTTCTGTTCCTGTACAAATAGCTGTCCTGCTGTTCCTCTGAGATATGGGCTCCTTGGTGACTTCCCCGGCTGCTTGGGAAGTCCCTCAGATAAACCTGGTGTTTAACCTTACTCATCCTACTAAAATGTTTTCTCCTGGAAGTTTATCCATTTGCGATGCACGTAAGACAACACTGTCAAAGCACAGACTATTTATTTAGCTTAGATGCAAGTAGAGGGTCGAATCCTGCCCTTGGGGAGACCTGTTCCATCCCCAAGGAGAGCAGCAGACTGGCAAAGCTGCATCTCGGAGCAGAATGGATGAATCTGCTCGGCTAAAGGGACTCTGTAAAACCCTCAGAGAAGCTGTTTTCTGCACAGCTCTGTAGAAATGTCAATACAGTTCAGGAAATGTCTCTGAAGCAGCAGTTGAATATTTTGCTTCCGTTTTTTTTTTTCAACTTAATTTTGCTCTTCTTGGTAAATGCTGGGTCAGGAACCACATCCCATTAACGGCCTCCTCCTTTCACCCAAACCTTCAGCTGGAGGGCAGGAGTTGTGGCAGACACACTGACACTGCACTGTGCAGAACCTCTTTTGGTGCTATTCCTGCTTTGATTTCTCAGCACTAAGAGCTCTGCATCACTCTGATGCAAAGTCATGTGCTTTATTGCCGAAATGTCCTCAGAAGGGGCCAGGGAGTCATGGGAACCTGAAGGATTCTTCGCTGTTACTGCACTGACCTTTGGAGAAGGATCTCAAACCACTCTTGAAAAACATTGATGAAACATTCATTGGCAATATTAGAAGGAGAACAAGGGGCCAAGCCAGCAAATTCCCGGTTCTCTTTGCTAAGCACAAGAAACAGCTGCTTTTTATTTCACCCTGTCCGGTGTTCTGGGGGCTGTGTTGCTGCTGGAGTGAGGTGGTCTGCCGTGTTCTAACCCCTGTGAGAGGGATTCCTGCATGGCTCCTTCCCCATGCCCATCCCCATCCCTCCTCACACAGCTGGGAAGCTGCTCTGTGCCACATGCTGGGCCACGGATGCTCAGCTGCCTGCCCTATCCATATCCATATCCATACCCATATCCATATCCATATCCATATCCATATCCATATCCATATCCATATCCATATCCATATCCATATCCATATCCATATCCATATCCATATCCATATCCATATCCATATCCATATCCATATCCATATCCATATCCATATCCATATCCATATCCATATCCATACCCATACCCACATCCATATCCATATCCCATGGATATCCCATGCATGGGCTGGGAGGCAGGCGAGGAGCAGCCGAGCACTCATGGCCCCAGGAGAGGAGCCCCAGGAGAGGAGCAGCCCAGCAAAGTGCCAGGATGCACAAAACTGGGATATTTCACGAGCAGGGCAGCTTCGACCTCCTCGTTCCTCAGAGGGACAGTCCCTGGATGGGGAAGGGAGAGGTCATAGGTCCTTTCAGCTGCTCGCACCCCGTGGTGGAGCTGGATGAGGGGATGGCAGTGGGGAGGCTGGGGCAGAGATATGTCCCCTCAGTCACTGGCTGCTCCTCAGGGGACATTATTTTAGGCAGACAAACGGCACTGATGCCTTCATCGGTCACCCTGTGTGGAGGACACAGCTGTGCCTGAACGGTCCCTCCACACCATGGCGATACTTCTAGGGAAATGGATATGAGTTCATTTATGCTCCTCGGCCCTGATCCCTCCCTTCGCTCTGCCCTCAGGTGTGACACGGCCTCACACCCGTCACCATCTTCCCGCTGGCAGCGGCACCATGAGGGGCAGTGGGGAACTGGGGCCAGGGGTCAGTGCTGGGGAGAACGGGGGTCCGAGGGGTCGGTGCTTTGAGGAGAGAAGGGGGTCTGGGGAGGGGTTTGGTGACCTGAGAAGAGGGATGTCAGTGTACGGGGAAAAGGGGGAATCCAGCAGGATTTGGTGACCTGAGGAGAAGGGGAATCTGGGGGGGTCCCTGGTTCCCCTGGAATGGGGAAGGAGGGCAGGAAAATCTGCAGGGCCAGAGGGCCCCAGACCCCCGAGGCTGAGGCAGCGGGGAAGGGAGAGGGGTGCAGGGCGCAGGGCTGGGTGCTGAGTGCTGAATACTGGGTGCTGCCGGCTCCTGCTTGGCCAAAGGGTGTCCGGCTTCACCATGAGAAAAGACGGAGCTTCATGCTGGATGGAAACACCACAAAGGGCAGCTGTTTCCGAGAGGATGCAGGGAAATGCAGACGGGCACAAAAGTAAAAATAATAAACCGCAAATGTGCTGATGGCTTGGCCGGGCTGCCCAGGGCTGCGGGGGCAGCGGTGGCCCCAGGAACTAGAAGAGCAGCTTCCAGCTATGACTTTATTCATTTTCACATTTAGATATTACAACAAAACTCTTAATGACAAAGGATAACAAGTACTATAGGAGGAGAGGAAAGGAAGCAGTGTTCTAACTGGTTTGATATATAACCGTGAACTTCCAGAGACAAGACTCAACGTGAGTTATTAACACCCACACACGCTCACTGGTAGGAAAACTCACGTGCAAACACCCACCCACACACACTCACACACAACACACAGACCACGCTTTGTACTCACACATAACCCATGTTGTAACCTACTTGCTTCAAAGGCAGTCCACTGAAACATTGAATGCTGCTGGAGCAACAACAGGTACCAGGTTAAAATATTGCAATATAGATGAAGTGTTACTTGATACACAGGTTTTTCTTCAGAGACACAAATGTATTTGCAAGTAGGGGACCCAACACTTTGTTTTCAGGAGGAAGGAACGTCCTCTCAACACCAACACTTTGTAAGAAAAAACGAGGCTGAGCATGGAGCGGCAACAGTCATTTTAAAGGAAGGTGATGGTGATAAATAGCTTAACTTCAATGTTGAGTTCCAGTAAAAAGCCCAAACAAACCAAAACAGAGAGCACATTGTGAACACAGTAGGCACAATTATCGAACCCTGGGGTTTAAAAGTTGAAATACTCCCTTGTCGCTGTGGAAAGACAGAAAACACTGTTGTCTCACATCCTAAAACCAAAACAGACCAGCTTCATTTCATGCTCATGCTTATCTGGAGACTGTAAAAATAAAAAGCCAGAAATAATGCAAAGGGAGTGGGAAGGGTTACCGGGTTTGTACATCTATTTTTAGTATACTTTCAGAGAGCAAAACCACAATTGTCTCAACAGCTCTTCAATACCCCACACTGCAGTTGTTCTTCATCAGCAGAAGTGTCTGAAGAGGAGCCAGCGTTTGCTCCTGTCATGCTGCATTGTTCATGCAACACTGTTCACACAGATACAACAGGAGCTGATTCCACCCCTGTCCCCCATCAGGATCGTGCAAGAGAGAGAAAATAAACTTCTGTGGAGTTGAGCGTTCAAAAATCAGATGTCACACCAGTGCTTTTCTCAGGGTGAGACAGGGGATCATTACCAATGGCTCTAACCCTTCTCCACAAGGATGTTTGTGAGCCATTTACAGCTAAGCCCAGAGACAAAGTGCAGCTGTCCTGGCTGGATGGCCACGGTGACAACCAGCCTGGGCACTCAGATGCCTCTATGCCCTTTCTGCTGAGGAATCCTAACACTGCACTGCAAGTGCCAGGCTTTGCTAGTACAGATCTATGCCTCACATATGGATAAGGCCTTGTAGCTACTTTGGAATTTATTATTGTCTTTGTAGTCCTCTTTCTTGGGCCCTCTCTGAGATGAGGCTGTGTTTCCAGGCACAGAACTCTTTGTAGAGCACTGGAAACAAGAGAGTCTGGGTCCTGTGGATGCACATCACTGAGTGAGTAGCCAGAGTTTAGCTCAGCTGGTCAGCGGCCACCCCTGTGAATGCCAGCAGAGACCTGCAGCAGCATGGGGCATGTCCAGCCTCCCTTCTGCCAAGGGAACCACCAGTTCAAAAACCAGGGCAAGATGAGGGCAGGAGAATTTGGTCTGGCCTCCACCCTGCTGGCTGTCCTACTTCCTTGGCCTGGCTCTCCAGCATCTCCTGCCAGAGGATTCTTACTGAGTCGCAACAATTACTTAAAGATGCTTAAATTCCTGGCAACTTCAGGGGACATCAGTAGAAGACAGGGAATTCATTGTCACATGCAATTTTCAATTCCACATCTTGAGCCAGTTTGGCTCAAGCTGGTCCGCTTTTTTGCCTCTTTTTTTTTTCCCATGGACATCACAGCCATGTCATCCTGCTGACACAAGAAGGGAGGGGAACTGCAAGCTGCACAGACTTAGAGAATCTGAATGACAGGCATGCTTTTCCCATGTGCTAAATAAATCTCCCCATTACACTTGTGCAGAGAACTATAATTAAGACTTGGCAACATCACCCGTAAGGACTCACAGGCTTACGTCGGGAAACGTGTAAAACCCTCTGCTGGAAAAGAAATACAGTTTGGAAAAGCTGTACATCTGACAGGAAACACAGTTTTAAAAGTCCAAACCCTTGGCTCTGTGACAGAGGTGTGGCCTGCGAGCAGAAACTCTCTGGTGCTGAGATGCCCTGGTGCACGGAGCTCTGCCAGCCACGGGCATGTGGGAGAAGAGCTGATGGCAAGTTGTTCAGATGAGCTTCTTCACCCAGACTCTGTGGCAGTGATGTAACTGTGCTCTGTGGCTGAGCTCTTGGATTGGGAGCAGGATGGAAAGAAGTAGGTGGGTAGTCGTGAGGCAGCAGCACAAAAATCTATAGAGAGGGGCTGTGGGGGATTCCCAGAGCTCTGAATTCACGTGGTATCTCTTAGAAACCAAAGGCCCAAGTGATGAGATGTTTCCTCAGCAAATAGATGTTCCTTAATCCTCTAGAGATAGGCACGCTGTGCTGGTGGCTCTGCAACAGAAATTGGAGAGGAGCTCTCTGGGCAGAGAGTGCCTCCTTTGAATTAGATAACTTGGGTGACAGAAATGGTCACGGTGCAGAACTGTGCATCCACAGGAATCAGGGCTTGAGCCCTGGTGCTGCCCTCCACGTGCTCAGTGATGCCAACACTCAAGGGGATGCAAACGATGCACCTCATGGCTGGAGCTCTGTTCCTTCCATTGTTTCCAAAACGCTTGCAGCAGCTTGTAAATAAACATTTCACTCCCGACCCCTTTGATCCTTTTCCTCCCAGCAAACAGTGCATTTTTGCTCTGTGTTTAGAAGCCAGCTGAAATTAACTCAGCTTTGCTTTAGTTCCTCACTCGAGGGACAAATGATCTCAGCGCTGCTCTGGGAGAAGGGGAAGGTGAGAGCAGCAGATCTGTGAGCAACCTGCTCTCAGCACAGATCATAAAACCCCTGTTTTGCACAGGGCCTGCAAAAAGAGTTGCTGGGGGCACTTTAGCCATCAGCTGATGACCCACTCAGCAGTAGCTGTGTCGAGATGGCTAAAATAATCCCGATGGTAAAGGCAGATTGACAGGCTTCCCCCAGCAGAGATGAGAGGAGTGTGTGCATATTGCTTGCAGAGAAGATGGAGAGGCTGGCACCTACTCAGGAACAGCAGCACGAACGAGCATTTACAAAGATCCCTCAGGATCTCTCTGTACACCTCTTTAAAATGTCCTGGTCTTGCTGCTAACACCACTAGGGATTTCGTCCCTTTGATTCTGCTCCACAGCTCAGGAGCTGACATCATAAGGATGGGAGGAGGAAGCAATCCAAGGAAAAACATTCAGGCTGCACACCAGGAAGAAACTTGAGACTAAGACAGATCTATTTATATCTGACCTGAAATGGGCTTTCTGAATGGGAAGCTGATCGGAGCGGAGGCTGGATGGCAGGCAGAAGGTGCCGTGGCACTGAACACAGGCACCCACTCGCTGGCAGGATGCATCTGTCTGAGCCGCAGGGAGAAAAGAAACATGAGGAATCAGTGAGGTGCTCTCTGCAGTCCTGGCACCGGGAAGCTGCAGCTGGAGGTGCTGCATGGGCCATCGTGCTGCGGTTCCAAGGACATCAGTGCTCCCCGTTGGGTTTGGGCATAGATTGAAGGAGAAGCTCTGAGTGACCCTGATGACATGCCTGGAAGGTAAGAGGGGATGCCTTGGCAAGCACCTCCAGGGCCTGGTGCCATTAGTACTGCTCGGAGAAGAAGGAAGCGTGGAGAGCAGGGGGACTGGCCCCCTCTCCAGGGGGGGTGCAGCTGCCGTCCTCAGAGTGTTCTGACAGCTCCCCATATTCACTGTTGTAAAAAGTCTGGCCTCCGACTTGGGACCCATATGACGGTCGACATCTGCCCCGCAGGTCCGACTGTTCCACTGGCAGCTCCATAGTTCGACTGGGCCCTTTACTGCTGTGAGGGAGAGAGACACAGGGAATCAGTCTGGGTGCTCCTAGAAAGCCTCTGTCCTGCTTATAGAGATCCCAGCTTCAGGAAACCTCATCTGCTAATGGACGGGACACAGGCAGGGTCAGGAATAGACTTACACCTCCATTTCAAAGCACAAACCCAGGCCTTGCTCTAAACCTAAGCACAGCCTGTATGCTTTGTGAAAAATCTCCACATAACCTGGTGACAGAGTTACTTCAGCTCTTCTAAATACTTATGGGATACCTTCTGCATAGAGGGAAGGGTTGAGACCCCAGTGAGCTGGGAGAGACAAGAGACACTGTCTCAGTTGGTTCTAGACCTGGCAGGAGTAACAGAAACTAATCCAAACCAACAGCCAGGATGGGGGAAAGGAAACGAAGATGATGAAGGTGATGTAAGAGGAAATCAGCCGCCCCAGCTCAGCACCTCCTAATACCAGGTGACTGGCAGGAAGCCACAAGAGCAAGGGCAGGGCCACATTCAAGAAGAGGTTTAAGGACAGTGTTTTCCAGGAGACAGGACACCAGGTGTAGGAGACAACAGGAACATGCCTTAGGAAAAAGAGAACAAGGACAAGGAGTAGAAGATGGCTTAATACAACAGCGGAGAGGCCACAGGGCTGTGGCTAAAAGAAAAGGCCAGTCTGATCTGACATTATGAGGCAGAGGAGGTGGGCAAGAGGCTTGGGACTGGCCTTGTCTACAGGTGAGCTGACATGGCTCGCTCAACACACAGTCACCGAGACAAGGTCCCAGCCTGCTCTGGCACTAGGCAGAGATGAGCTGGACAGGCTCTCACCCAGTTTCCAAGCCTTGGGCAAGGACACAGCCACTCATAACATCCTCAGCCCTGAGAGTGCCAGCTGAACCTGCCAGGCTCTGTACTGGCACGTGGGAAGTCCTCAGGCCTGTACCGTCCCTGCACCACCACATCAAGGCCCTGTACTCCGTGGGTCAGGGCTGAGGGCGGGAGGTGGCAGCGACACAATTTCTGTCTGTCCCACCTGCCACTGCTTCAACAAGCCCTGATACATTCACCAGAAAATGTCAATAAAACATTAACTATCTCATTAACACTGTCACTCCACTGTGTCTCAACAGACATATTCCCATTGATGGGCACAGCTTATATGTATTTTTAAACCCTAGGAAGCAGCAGGCATCTCTGTTCTTCGTGTGTTTTGCCTCCTTTTACTGAGTGCATGGATTTATCTGGCTCAGGGCTCACAGCTGAGAGCATCAAGGGGTACAACCTGTGGGGAGACACCAAAGCTGCCTCCAGGTCTCACTGCATTTGGCAGCAGGGAGGTCTGAGTGGCCAGACTTGAGGAGTACCTGAATCCACCTTCTTTTCTGTGTCGGTTTTCTATCCTCTCAAATTCCTCAGATGCCAGAACCATCCCACTGTCTGTCTGATTGTCCTGGAAGGAAGCAACAGGAGTTATCAGCAACATCCCTGTCGACTGATCAGAGAGGGAAGGGAGGAGAAATCGTTCAGGAAATGAGATTGTGTGTATGTGTGATGGGGAAAAAAGCGTAGGGGAACTTTAACAACATGCTCCATAGTTTTGCTGCATCGTATTTTCTTAGGTACCTTCTTAACACCAGCACATACAAAGGCAGGATTTGTGTGCGCAGGTCAGTGCCACTTTGGGGGAAAAGAAAGAGTGCTCCCTACCAGGAAGATTTATCACCATCAAATCTGTGAGAGGTGAGATTCTTCTCCAAGACAAAAAAGTTTTTCCACTACAGGAGATCTAAGTACCAGTCCAGTCCAGAGGACCAGAGGGGTCCCTACTGCACAGTGCCACGTGGGTCAAGACACAGGAGGTGCAGACAAACACCCTGGGGTTACCTAGTCCTGGCCAGATTACAGTGTGCTTAACTAGGCCATGTTCACAGATTTGAGAAGGGTGAAGAGCAGGCTCTTCTCTGAGGTCCTGTAAAATCCCTTTGTTTGCAGATCTAACCTCCCCGTATCCCACTCAGGCAGTGTGGGATATCCCACTCTAGAGCTGTGCTCTAGAGACACCCCTGTGTGCCAGGTAGAGAAAAGTATGTGCACAGGACTCGATGGATTGAACAGGAATGACGCAGACAGATTGACATGAGAGAGGACTGATCTTCCTTCCACAGTTTTAAAAGTGTCAGAAAACAGCTGAATATTTCTTTGCCCCCCGACTCAACTCCACTCAGATGTCACTTACCGGGTGTGCCTTGTACATTGTGTGTGTCATGGGAAACTCTTCAAACGTCTTTATCCTGGATGGACACCTGATCTGGTTTCCTCCCGTCAAACAACCAGGGAACGAGACACAGTTGTAGTATCTGTGGACAGAAGCAGTGTGTTCAGTGAAGCCAACAGTCGACATCCTGAATAAACAGGACCTGAACCCAGCAAGCTGACTGTGCAACCAAAGTATGCAGGGAGGTGGATGACCCACATGGTGGATTCTGGGAGGGTAACGGGGTCACCTTAGGCCTCTTCACCCTATATGACTTCTGCAGTGGGGAGCACCCAAACTTCCTGATTGAATCACAGGCTCTGATGACCTCTCCATCATATAGATCCCAGGCATCACATTATCACAGCTTCCCAGAGAGCAGAGGTCAGTTAGGAACAGACAGATGAAGCTCCCTACGTGATCCTCTGGCAGCACAGTGAGGCAGGAGAAGGATTGTCATAGGTTTACACATCAAGGGCTCTTTCTCATCAGCCAAATCAAGTCATTTTGCTTTTATAAGCAAGATGCTATGGCCTAAATGTTTGTATCACACCTTATCACCTGGGTTTTTTCCAACATCTGGGTTCTCCCCATATCCCTAGGGCTGCCTTACAGCTCAGGCTGATGGCTGGGCTCTCTCTGCCCTTTTCAGAGGGGATTCACCTTGCTGCTAGGCTGTGGCAGCGTATCCTCATGTCAAAGTCCTCTTCATCTGAGTTTTGCTGGGCAGAGGAAGGCACCTGGGAGAAACCATCATCTTCTGAGCTGTGAGAGTCGTTCAGCGGGATGTAATCCTTCCCTTCCTGGTAGGAAGAACAGTGAGTGGCCTTACAAGAAGGGGAGGGTTTTCCCACAAGAAAGGGCTCCATGAGCAGGAGCTGTCAGAGCTGGGAAGGAAAGTTTTGGGTTTATGTATTTTATTACTCCGGGACAAAACATCTGGCTGGAGATTTCTGTGCCCTTTGCACCGTAGCAGTGAATGATGCACGGAGCTGTGTGTGAGCAGAAAAACAATGTAATCTCACATTTCTCCAGCTTGTATGGACAGAGCACTGTGCTCCAGGGCAACGTCACTGTGGCTTAGTCATGCCTGTGAGGGGAACCAGAGCTGAAAGGTTAAAGTCAGGGACGTCAGGATGAGACAGGACTCAAGCATTTAGCTATCAGTTTCTGAAAGGGTATGCCAAGAAAACATTAAAAGAGCTGCATGCCCATTGTTGTTAAATGTCCTGGTGAGTTACCACATGGAAGTGATTAGTAATACGTAGTTTCAAAGAAATCTGTGTAACTGACTGCTGTAATGTAACAGTTGTTTTGTTCACATAGCCCTGATATTTCGATCTGAGGACAGAGTTTCAGAAACCCTGGTCAAGTCCTGGTTTTCATTATGCAGGCGTGTGGGAGGCAGAAGTACCAAGGCCTTGAGTCAGCTCAAGAATTTCAAATAATCATCTGGGGATTAGGATGGGTACTGGAATGACGACTGAGAGGGCATCCACCCTGCCAAGGGTGGAGTTATAGGAGGACGCAGCTAGAGGGCTGCTGCAGAAATGAGTTCTCCAACAGCTCTGGGAAACAGAACTCTGATCCAGCAGTCCCTGTGTTATTGGTTGGCCAATGCAGAGATATTGCATTGACCACAGAATCAGCTGAGGGCACACCGAGGGAGAAGAAAGAGCTGCCTGGAGCTGAGCAGGGAAACAAAGAGGTTTTCACCTGTTGGACATTTTCCTGAAGAAGGTTCCCCAGTATCTCTACAAGGTCGGAGAAAGTCGGTCTCTCCTTGGGATCCCCATGCCAGCAGCTCAGCATTATCCGGTAGCTGCCAAGAAGAGATGCCGGGTTTATGCCACGGAAATCCCCACCCATTTCACAGCTCCCACCCACAAGGTGCCCACTGGGACAGCCACTGCCTGCACTGGGAAGGAGATCTTGGCACCCCCAGCACACTGGTCAGGTGGACTTACTGGAAGCGTGTTGGTTTGCTATGCACTGAATGTAACAGGGCACAAGGAGCTAAATCAGACACCTCTGATGGCCTTTGGAGCAGGAAAGAACATTGCCCACTTACAGACTCATCCCAGCATGAGCATGCAAGGGTACCTAGAGAGCTGTAATCTGAGCCCATCCAGTTTGCTCCCCAGGCAGCTGCCTAGAGTGAAGGATGTGTTGGCTCATTCCCCACCCAGGCTCCAAGGTCTGCATCCCCCAGAGGGGCCTGTCCTGCCCTAGGCTGGGATGTGGGAGGTTTCTGTGCTCCCACAGAGGGCTCTGCTCTGTCCAGGACTGGGATCTGTGAGATCTCTGACTCACATTTCTGCTGTGGCATACTCTGGGGCTCTCATCCTGGTACCATCTTTGAGCCTCTGGCAGAACTCCTCGTTGATCTGGACTCCAGGATACGGAGATGCCCCTAAAGAAAGTTCAGAGAAGGGTGGGGACATGAGATGTGCCATCAGAAACCAGTCCTTCTGAGAAGACCCTTCTTCCCAAAACAGCAGGAGATGTGGTCGCTTCTCATAGAGAACCCAAGTCCTTGGTGCTGCCCGACTCAGGCTTCTCTGCCTCGGTGAGCTGGAGGCCACCTCTTCATGTCCACCTCCCATCACTCTGTTCATGGGTGGATATGGCCTCCATATCTTTTTTTTGCCTGCACTGATGTCATTTCTCATGACACTTCAGAATGTCAGGGCCTCCTGGACAGACCCACCCACTGAACTGCAACGTGGGTAGAGATGTTTCCCTCAGCAGCATGAGACACTCATTAGTGCTTACCTAGAGAGAAGATTTCCCAAAGGAGGACCCCAAAGGACCAGACATCACTCTGGGTAGTGTAGACCTTGTCAAAGATGCTTTCTGGAGCCATCCACTTCAGTGGGAGACGGGCCTGCAGGAGGGAGAGGCAAGGCACAAGCGTTCAGTCAGGAACACAACCCAGGACAGCCCTTCTTGTTGCAACGGGACGAAAGGGCTGAAAGGAAATCAGAGCTGATAGCCCTGTTCCTCTGTACGTGGAGGAATGGAGGTTTTGGTGGGTCAGAGAGGGATGGAGACACCGAAAGGGCGATGAAAGAGCATAAAGAGGTTAATGACAGGCTGAGGAGCAGAAGGAAGGAGATAGAGGTCTGCTGGTGGAAGAGGACAGAGAAATCATTGGGCCAATGGCTTCTGGTCCCAGCCATGCAAGTGGTTCCACTCCTCCTTTTTCATCTTTTTGTCAGAGGAGCCTAATCTGCAAAGGCTTTGAGAAGATGGCACTCACACTGCCTTTCCTGACATAGTCGGGGTCCTTGTAGATGTCCCGGGCCAGGCCGAAGTCACAGATCTTCACCACGTTGTTCTCTGACAGCAGGATATTGCGAGCTGCCAGGTCTCTGTGGATGCACTGGGGGCACATGAAGAGGAAGGGGCAAAATCAGAGGGACAAGAACCACCATCACGAAATGTAGAGCATCCCTCCCCTCCTCCATAAGCCTGAGCTGTAAAGGGGAAATGGTGGAAGTGGGAAGGAGCTAAAGATAAAAATTTCAAAAGGAAATGGTTAAGGAGTGGTTGAAATGTAAGAGAATTGATTTCCCATCTTTCTGTACACATGACTACTTGAGATTTCTTGAGAAGTTCGAGACACATCACGAAATCTCTCTGTTTGTCACCTGTGAAGTGGCTGTAGGCAGGTCTCCTCTCATCAGGCACAAAAGATCAGGTGAGCACAGGGAAGGGTGAACTCACCTTTCGGGATGCCAGGAACTCCATGCCACGTGCCACCTGGAAGCTGTAGCAGATCAGGTCTTCCATTGTCAAGGGACTTTGCCACAGGTCATCCACTGCCCAGGAGTACAAGAAAATGGTTAGACAGTGAGTGACTGTCCTGCTTGCCTCTCTCCAGGGCTGTGGGATACAGCCAGTCTCTCAGTGAGATAGTCCTCAGTGCTAACTGGAGTAACCAGTTCCCCTCTGAGATTTTCTGCTTAGGTGGCAGGAGGCACACAGCAGGAATCTGCCCAAATGTGAGAAGAATGAGTCCAGCCTCCAGCACATGTCATCAGACAGGGCTGTGAGGAACAGGACTGGAAAGGACTTTGAAGGTCAGCTCATCATTCCTATCCTAAGGAGGATCCACCAAGATCCTGCTTGATTCTCCTTTATTTAGGCTAAAAACCCCCAAGGGGATTTAATCCTGCCCTCTGTGTTTCTAGAATCTATTACAAGAGACAACAGTTGATACAATAGCCCTGTCCAGGGACTTGATGTGCAACAGTGACCAGCTCCAAGGCTGGGTCCCAGTTCCCCACTGGTAATTGCTACCCATTCCCCAAGGCAGCCAAGTCTGGCCTTTCTCTGGTGCTCAAGGTGAGGAGCTGCAGCCAAGGCTGGAGTGTTACCTTCCTGGATGGGCTGTGCTGTCTGACTCTTGTGCATCAGGAGGCGGTGGAAGATTGCGCTGTCGCTGGTCCCGGAGCGGCTCCTCCTGTCTGCCCTCACGGCCTCCACGATGGACTGCACCTGAATGCGCAGCCTGGGGGACTTCTCCTGCCAAGGGGAACAAACCAAAACCCCTCAGCAGGCAACACACATCGTAACCCCTCTTCTTAAACTGTAATTCTGGCCTGGAAGCACCCAACTTCCATTGCAGAAAGAAGGACAGAAGGTGTCTTTGTCATGTTGTCAGATCATGTATCAGGCTGCACGCCTTCCCTCCCTGCACGTGGGACAGGCTCCTAGGGGCAAAGGAAGCTACTTACCCTGTAAGGACTGAACCCCTCCCGCTTGGTCCGCAGGTAGTTGGAGAGGTTTCCATACTTGCAGAACTCAACAATAACCATGAGTGGACCTGGTGAGAAGACACCAAAGGTCAGAGCAAGAAGTAAGGCCTTGAGCTGGCCAGAATTCACTCCAACTCATCTTAGGCACAGCCCCACTGAGCTGTGTGTGACATCTGCCCCAAGTGCACACAAACACACTGATAACCTCCCCACATGTCCCTGTGATCACACACGTGGCCAGTGAAAGGGACACGGGACAGGCACAGCCTGTTGCCCTGGGATATTTACCATTGGGTTTGGTACAGGCACCCAGCAAATTCACCACGTTGAGGTGATTCCCGATGTGGATGAGGATCTTCAGCTCTGACATCAGTGCCTTGTGCTCGCTGGCAGTAGCTCCCTCTGAAAACACACAGACCATGTCATGATGCCTCCTCACAGCTTTTCACTCCCCCTCGCCACCCTCCTCTCAGAAGCACGTTAATTTGAGTCTTGCTGAGGAGGCTGTGACCTCGAAGCCTTGGTACATTTTGTTATTGCGTGTTCCCACATGAAATGTCGAGCCTTGTCTGGAGAGCCCAGGATTCCTGCTGTAACAAATAGTGTGCTCTGCAGAGACGCAGGGGCCCAGAGCAAAGGACAACACAATCTGTGCCCAACACATTTCTCCTTGTGATGGTTGTGCAGTGAAAAAGATCACTTGAGGCTTATGTACAGATGCACCCATTTGAATCTCTGCCCTTTTGGCCTCAAAATAGAAATAACAAGGCACAGAACAATTTGAAAGAAAATTAGGAACAAAAGACATCTGATTCCTTTTATCACAACTGAAGATAGGAGCTTTCTCAACTGAAACCCTGATATCTTTTCATGATTCCAGTAGCAAACACAGTGTCGTGCTCCCGCCATCTCTCTGCGAGTGTCCAATTCACATCAATCCTTGACCCTCTGTTACCCTCAGGGTGTGTTCTCTGGCTTTGTGTGCCTTTTTCATACTTCTCAGCTTTCCCATACACATTTTGTCTTACTTGGGAGTTTGTAAATTTAGCCTGAGAGACAGAAGCATTCTCCTGAGCTGCAGCTGATGGGCTGGGTGAGAGCTATGCCTCAGAGCAACCTTGCACACCAGGCTTCCCCCTGCTGTGCAGATCATCTGTACACTTGCAGTGGTAAATAATGCTCAGATGAGCCATGAGTCACTTTCCACGTACAGGGCACTTCTGGTAAGAGAATGCCTCTGTGTTTTGTTTGGTGCCAAATTACCGAATAATGTTTCGGATGCCTCATTGACAGAATTAGTATAAAAGCTTAAAATCTCACTCTGGATTGCACAGGCTTTGCATGCAAAGCCAATTTAGACCTCAGAGCTGGGTAAGAGCTTCCTTACCCAGCTCTGAATCTGGCCCATAAAAATAAAATACACATTTGGAAGGAGGCAATTGGCAGCAAGGCTTCCCTCAGTGACCCGCCAAAGAGGGGCTCTAGATTCCTGTTCATCCTTTGAGACAGATTTCATCCTTTGCCTTTGCAGACAACTCAATTTCTTTGAAAGCTGAGCTCCCCAGGTCCCTGCTGTCTGTTCTGCCACTTGCCTCTCAGTGCAGCTGAGTGGGGCCAAAGCTTCCACGAGGGGAAGACAAGAGGATCAACCGTGTTGAGATCAAGAAGCCATTAATTAAAACACAGGCATTTACAGGGTGAACATTCCCTGGCAGGTGCTTCATTTGTTGCATGTTTTGCTTCACTGTCCACATACCTTTCAGCATTTTGACTGCTACGGTCTCACAGCTGTTACTTTTATTGATCCCAAACGCTGATGCTTCCACCACCTTCCCAAAGGCACCGTGACCCAGGACTTTACCTATGGACAAGGAGAGAGGCAGTGTGAATGAAGGCAGGTGCAGAAAAGGCAGAATAGAATAAAAGAAAACAAAAATCCCAACAGGAAACCATGGGAAGAAGAAAGGAAAAATATCATAAAGGAAAAGGAAGGAATGTAACATGTGCCCTTTCAGGTGGCTGCTTGCTGTGTTGGTGAGAATAAGAGAAAGGATGATGGGAGGAACTGATACAGAGCTGGCATGGACAAAGCAGAGGAAGGAAACGGCCCTGCAGAAGTGAGGGGCTGTTTGTTGCCCTCGAGGCAACAAGCTGTTGTGTGTGGGAAAGGTAAACATGACCCCTTGCAGCAGAGCAGCCAGGACTAATGCCACTGCTCTGTGCCTCAAAGGCAGGCTGCTGCCCTTTAAACTCTGCCAGGTGGAGGGAAGAGACTGCAGGTGGGTGTCACAGCATAAAGATGACAATGGATGTAGTCCTGGTCCTGAACTTGGGGTACCTGCTGTGAACTGGACTGCTCTGTCCAGATTGTCACTTGCAGAATATGAGGATGTGTTATAAAGCATGCCCAGGGGTCTTCTGCTCTCAGAGATGCCTGTGTGGGCACACTGAGAAAGTCCAAGTTTACAGTTGGCTCATACCTGTCCACAGTCAGACCCAGGGCGATTTCCCAGGCACAGCTGGGCTTTAGGAAGAGTCTGGGGAAGAAGGTGGGAAGTCTGAGGCAGAGAGAAAGCATTAAATACACAAAGGTGGGTAAGAAACCTGGAGGGTGAGTTTAAAGGGCTGGTGGGATGCACCATGTGGGATGCACAATGTGCAGTGGCAGGGAGGGGGTCCAGCTCACCCAGGCGCAGGCGGTCTCGTGGGAACTCCCACTTGCTGGAATCATAGGGCAGGTACTCGCACTGCTCCTCCAAGGGCACCTCCCCGGGGTCCATGATGATGGAGAGGTAGCCTGTCTTGATGTCTGCGTGGGCAGGCTGCAGGAATAGCCAACACAAGGGGTGAGGAAGTGCCCCCCCTGCCCTGGGTGCTGACTCCCAGAGAGGATCTGGACTCTTTGCCTGCCTTGGCCTGCTTCCCCCTAGCAAAGGCCATTCCCTGCCACCTCCTTTACCACAGCCCTTATGCACCCTCAAGCATTACTCAATGACCTTCTTTTAGCAGGTGAGATCACACAACCCCACATGACGGCAATGGTGTTGCCCCAAGCCCTGCTACACCACCTCTTGTGCCTGGGACAGTCACATACCCTTTTGATGTTGCAGAAGATGAGAATAAGGAGGATCCAGAAGAAAACAGCGATAACCCCAGTCCCAATCAGGATGACAATCTCCACGTTGGTCCTGTCATCAGAGCCTGTGGGATGGGAGGGAAATTGTAGCTTCAGAGATTCTCATTCCATGGCCCAGCTCAGCCATCCCTTGTGGCCTGCATCAGGTGACTGGGGATGTGTTTGCCTGAGCTAAACATGCTCTGGACCGCAGATGCCCCTGTGAGCGCACCATGGCACCAGCAAGGCCAAAGAGCTTTCATTGCCTCCTGCTGTCACAGGGAAGAGGCATGAGACCTTGCCCACAGCTCCTACTCCATCCCTTCATCCCCAGGGACTGTTGTGGCTGCTGGTACCTTCTACAGAGACGCTGGCCGAGGAGTTCACACAGCCCTTGGCGTTGCAGACGCTGCACAGGTAGAGCCCAGCATCCTCCTCCCTCACCCTCTGAATGCTCAGCCTCTGGTTGAAGTCTGCCAGGTCAATCCCTGTAAGGCACAGAGGGTTGTGGGGGTCACACACAGGGAGCAGACATTAATATATTGGAATCACTCAGGCTCAAAACAAGGCTCCTAGTTTTTGGCTGATTCGTTTTAGGCGTCAGAGTGACATTGCACGATGCGGTAGAGACTCTTCTACGGCCTGATAGCCCCAGAAATACCCTGAAGGGGCCTTCCCCAGGCAAGGTATGGAGGTGACAAATCCCCTGCCAAGCATGCTGGACAGGGAGAGTGCCCAGGCAGCTCAGCTGGTGTGTCAAGTTCTGCTTCAGCTTCAGGACTTGTTCTCTGCAGTGTGCCTGGATCCTTCCCTTGTTCTTTCCACGAGCTCTGGGTTGGTCCCTGCTTAAGCAGAGATGCCAGGCACTGGGCTGAGAGTAAGAACGTGAATGATTTATCTCTCTGCTCTCCAGCTGAATGTACACGTGCATAGACAGTGCTGAGCCAGGCCCTAGGGCATAGACTTGGCCAGTGAGACTGCATCAAACTGGGACAGAATGTGATTAAAACCAGAGTTTGGCCAATTCAGAGAACAGGTGCCTTTGCCTGGGCACAGCAATTCCCAGAGCTCAGCAGCATTCAGCCCTCCAGCTGCTGGACATGATGCCCTGCCTTTGATTCACCCCCAGCCCGCGGTACCTGACACTTCTTCCACCAGTTTCTCGTCTTTGTACCAGCTGATTTCAGGAACGTGGTTGCCGTCCACCTTACAGCGCATCTCTATGGAGTCGCTGACGTTCACCCAAATGTCTGTCAGGTTCTGCTTGAGGCGGGGGATCTCCAGGGCTGGAGGAGCAGCACAAAGAGGAGGAGGGGAAAACGGAAAACTGATTGATCAAAAGAATATCTGTGTTCCTGGGGGGCTTGGGGTCTCAGACCCCTGCTGAAGGGTGTCTTGAGAACCCAGGCGGCCCTGCCTTTGCCACCTTGAGTTTGTCTTGCTTGCGTGGCTTCCCCTGGGGACGGACTGGGAAGCTGATGGCAGCAAGAACACCAGCTCTCCTCTGACTCCCGCCAGCCCTGTGGACCCTCACCCTGCACAGAGATGTATTTCTTGTGGCAGTGTTTCTCCCGGGTCTTCCTGTTCTGCACCTCACACACGTAGTCTCCCTCCTCATCCAGGGAGATGTTGGGGATGGTGAGCAGCAAGGTGGCGTCGTTGGAGTCGGGCTGGAAGCGCAGCTCCCCCTGCATCTTGGTGGCGTAGTGGTGGACGTTCTTACAGTCCAGCACGAGGGGGTTGCCCTCCTCATCGTGGAGCTTGGAGAGGTTCAGGCGGTACCACTGCAGGTTCTCATAGGTGTAATTGTCCGCATTGCAGCTCAGCTGCAGGTCCTGCCCCTCTATGGGCTCCTCCGAGGGCTGAGACTCAATCTCGAATCCATCTGGAATGGCTTTCAGGAAGGAAATGAACATGTGAATGAGTTTTCGTGGCTGAGGTGCCAGACACAATGAAATTGTCTCCTTGGGCTCAGCTCTCTGTGGTCTGCCTGTCCTCAGCCAGAGTAAAGGAAACCACCGTAGAGCAGAACTGTGACACGCAAACTGCTGCCAACCACAGCTTAAGTCCAGTGAGTGCTATGGGATATGCTGAAGTCTCAGGGTCACGTTAAGATAGGGTCACAAATGAAGCAAGCCAGGCAGGTCTGAATTAGGCAGCTCAGCTGCACCACTCTGGTTTACACACAGGACTGCCTTTACACACGCAGGCACTGACACAGCAGCCTGGACAATACTGAGCACTACTGGAGCAGGGACCGAAGATGTTCATCTGGCTCCACAAAAGCTGGTGGCTCTGACAGCACAGGTATTACCATGAGGGCCATGATCCCAGCCTTGTGGGCTGGGAATTTTATTCTGGCATTCTCATTGCAGAGACAGGCATCTGCTGTGCCCTCACCAGGCGCCCTGTCTCAGCACACAGGGACAGACCCCCGCCAGCACGGGGTACTGCTGGCAGGAGGCTTATAAAGCTTCTATATGGGCCAGGATTCCAGCTTACACCGCTGGCCTCTGGCTTCTGCAAACTCATCTTCCTTGCACAAGAACCCCGTGGGGACCCTGCTGGGGGCTCCAGGCAGCGGCGCCTGGGAACGGGCCGGGTGGTGCCACTAGAGGATGCTCTTGAACCAGGCACATCCCAGCCCAGGGAGCTGGGCCTGAGCCAGCAGGATGTCCCCAAGCCAGGACCTGCCCAAGACCTGCCAGGGCTACCCCGGGACCTAAGAACAGACTCACCCCCAGGTCTGCCCGCCAAACCCTGCCTGTGCTATCCGCTGCCAGGGCTTCCTCAGGGCTTTTGCCACCCAGAAGAACTCTGGGGCAGCCCTGCTTTCCTCCAGGCTTCCCAGTCGCTGTTGGAAGGTCCTAACTGTGAATGGCAGGACCTGGCAGCTCTAGGGACCCGCCTATTTCCAGCAGAGAGCTGGGCTGGTGCAGGTGGAGGGGAAGTTTGCAGTACTCACTGGTCACGTAGAAGTAGATCAGACGCTCGTCTCGACCCACTTTATTAGAAGCAATACACTTGTACATGGCTGAGACGTTGGCCTCCTGGATGGCCAGTTTGCTGACTGTCTGATGGGGGAAGAAAGTATAAGGAGGCGTTAGAATGAAGAGAAGTAGGATCGCTGCTGCTCTGGTAGACAGCAAAGCTCACAGCAAGCCTGGCCCCAGGGAGCAGCTGTACCTGGGAAAGGGTTAGGCAAAAATAGCCCCTTATTCAATAGCCCTTTGAGCATTTCAAGCCTTTCTGTTGGCTCTAGCAACAACAACAGGATTTTATTCCCAATGTCTGCTCCTGTTTATGAAGCCCAGTCAGCATAGACGCCTCTCCATGGGAGCAAATTTCTTGCTCGGGTCACCATGGGGACAGGCCCTTGCTCAGCGAGGGGGGCAATAACATGATGCAGGTCTGAGGGGATGGCTAAGCTCCTGCCAAGCTTTATTTGTAACCGTGGGGAGAAAGGGAAAGGACACCAGGGCTTTGATTCCCTGAACTCTCTGCGGTTAAGTGATTACTTAGTGTCCCACAGGCTCAGTGGAATTTACAGTTACTTACAGACCTGAAAGCACTCCTTTTATCCATATGGAGAAATAAACCTGTGAAAAACCAGCACTCACCAACTCAGGAAGAGCTGTGATCTTGCTTTATATTTCAAGTGTACAAAACCACAGTCCTAAAAAGTTTCCTCCTCCCTCCTTCCAGCAAGACATGACTAAGACTGGGCAAAGAGCCAGGCTGCCATCCTGGGAGCATGGACCCAGGAGATGCTGCTTCCAAATAAGCCAGGAAAAGCAGCTGGGGAATAAGGCTGCTCTCCTCCTTCTGGCTCACACTGCACATGTGTGAGCTGCCAAATGTGTTACAAGCACTCCCCTTAGAGGAGACCTGCAGTTTGAAGCTCCGCTTTAAATGACAAGTTAATCACATGCAGAAATCCCTCTAATGAGACAACGTTTAAAATGCAAAAAAATAATGTGTTCCTACAGGGAAACTACTTTGCCTTTACTATTCATCCCACAGACTTTGGGAAGCATTTCCGTTGTAAGTGGCAGTGTGTTAGCTTGTGTTGAACAGAAGGAACAGTCATTCATTCAGTGCATATTCCATGCAGCTGAAGTGACCTTATTACTAGTACTTTTGTGCATTGCCTTTTCCGTTTCTCGGGGTTATTCAGTGCAGCTGAAGTGGCCCTGTTGCTGGCACTTTTGTGTGCTGCCTTTCCTGTTTCTTGGGGATTTTCCTTCTAATCTGGAGTGTTACGTTTGAGTTGGGGTTTCTGGATCTGACATGATCCTGCTGCCTGCAGTGCCTGGCTGGGCACTGCACACCCTGTGACTTGTTCTGGCCTTACCAGATAGAATAAAAACCAGGAGGATGGTGAGAGGAGACAGGCAGAAAGGAGAAGAGGGAGTGAAAACAGATTTGAGGACGTAGCATCCCCCTGCAAGTGGAAGAGCTCTTTTCTCCCAGAGCTCTTGCACATCCCTGGGATGCACAATCTAATTTCAAGCTCCAGGACAGTTACAGCCAAAGAGGTGGAATGAGAAGGACACAGCTGAGGAACAGGAGGAAGAGAATGAGGAAAATAGAGAAAGATCAAAAAGGACAAAGATGAGTGTCACATCTGGAGAGGTACACAAGGGCTGCTCACTCAGGAGCTCTCACCACCTCTGCTTTCCTCCCTTGGGGACACCAATCCCTGCCTCTCCCTTTGGTTGCACTGGGAGGAGAAGCATCTGCCCTTGCCACTCTTTGGCAGAGTGATGAACTCCCGGCCAGGCCAGGGGACGGGAAGTTCCTTTAGAGGTGTGTAGGAAAACAGGAAGTGACTTTCGGAAACAGGGGCCCATTTGTTTGTTTTGCATCCCTCTGAGAGCGCCTGGTGCCCGACACCAGTGGGAACAGGAACCCCGTCACGGCACAGACCTGACACTCACAGCCACCAGAGCGACAGAAAGAAACAGGCAGTGAGCAGGTCACACACGGCACACGGCAACGAGGGAGAGACACTCCTTCTAGAGGGGAAATGCTGTGATGGAGAATTGGGCTCTGTGGGGCACAGGGGCCCTCACTCACAAACCTGCAGGAGATGGACATCACCTCCTCTGTACCACCCTCATCCCACTGGGATGGGGACAGCTGGATGGAACATCCCACCAGACACACGCACGTTCCTGAGGCCTGAGATTTCCTGATCCGTTTGTGGCTCCCACTCTGCAGGGTTTGGCTCTCCCAGAACGGCTCATGCAAGTGCTGAGAAATACCCATGGGAGCCCCCAAAATATATAATCCCTTTGCCCTCCCTAGCTGGATGCCCTGTGCTCAACAGCAATCCTTGCAATCCCCCCCATGAAGCCAGCCCCAGCACGAGCCTCTCTGCATACAGGGTAATTTCCAAGAGATGTCAGCTCTCCCTCACCCAGGGGCTGCCAGGCACCGCCGAGTCCCAGGGCTGGGAATGGCCTCTGATGGTTTATTTTAGAAGAAGAAGTGGGAAGCCCTTTCAAAACCTGTCTCTGCCAAGCTCCTTCCCAGCCACATTTTGCCTGCTGATCCCAAAGGACCCCCGTGCCTGTATCCATCTCCCTGCCCCGGGCTGTGTTTGGGATACAGCCTCACCTTGTTCCGCCCCTCCACGAACTCCACCCAGGTGTCAATGCTCTCGATGGGGTTCACTGCATCCTGCTGTGTCACATCTTTCCAGTCCTTGCATTCGGGCATCCGGTCCCGCTGGTGGCGCCTTGCCGCTCGGTGCCTGCTGTTGCTAATCCAGCAGCCAGGGAGGAGCGGGAGAAAGAGGGGAGAGATGGAGAGAAGGTCAGCTGGGAAAACGGCAACAAAAGTAGCCTTGTGCCTGAGGACTGATGCCCTTGTCCTAGAACTCTGCAAAACTTCCCGGCTCTTGCAGTTACACAGTCCTGATGGGCTTGATAAGGATGCTCTGCAAGCACTAGTGAGACAAAAAATCTGTAGATGTCACAGTTGAGGCAGGGAACAGGTAAAAAGTCTTCATTCTCAGCTCAGGGGCTTCATCTTTCCTTGCCAGGGGTGGAGAAAGGCAGGGATGCTCCTGCTCCCCTAATTCAACAAAACCCAGGGGGGACGCATCCCAAGTAGAGATGCTGCTGTTGTCTCACAGTGGGATGATGGTGTTTCTTTGGGCTGAGCCAGGTGAGTGGGGAGAAGTGCCCAGACCTGTCAGGAATTCGGGATGCTGCAGCCTGCAGGGTGCTTCTGGAATGCAGGTTGTGTAGGGACATGGGAGAGTCTGACCGAAATCCAGGATGTGAGGTGTGGAGAGAGAGGCTCTGGGTATCAGGGAAGCAGAGGGGAGCTGAGTGCCCAGGGGCAGTGGCAAGGGTGGGGCAAACACACTGGTGAGCTGTGTAAACAACAGGAAGCTGGAAAGAAGGCTCCTGCATCCTCTGGAGCTACGCTAGGCAGAAATATGGTGGCCTTGGGAGACAGTGCTCATAATTCATGGGCCCCTCTGCTTCCTGACAGGGCCACAGTGCACTAGCATGTGATGGAAAGCTCTCTGGTGTCCCTGCCTTGGCAACAGCATGCACAGGGCTGCGGGACCTGGCTTCCTCCAGGCACCCTGATGTCCTCCACCCTGACTGCTCTGGCTACAACTCCCCTGCATCCCTTTTCCTTCTTCCTGTGAGACTGTCACTAAAAAATGCCACTGGAGACCTGCCTGGTGTTGCCCCCGCTTCCCAGGGCACAGCCAGTGGACACATACCCTTCCTGCCTACCTATTGGTGCTGCTGGCACAAACACCCTCCTGGAAAACCATCCCAGCAGCTGGCAGAGATCTGGCACTTCCCTAGGATTCAGCAATTCTTCCCCACACACAGCAGCTGCCTATCAGCACTTTTGCCTCCATCATTATCCAGGAGAAAACAAAGGACAGAAAATACAAAGGGACCTCAGGGCACGACTGGGATAAGCCCCAGCTGCTGTCCCAGGGTCTCGCCAAGGGGCTGTGACAATTTCTGCTGCAATCTGCCTCAGTTTCACCCTCAGCACAATGATCAGTGGTTTTATTGCAGGTGCTGTGAGGTGTGGCTGGGCCATGGACATCCTCTGATGCATGTAGATGGCTGAGGATGCAGGGGACACTGGGGAAGTCATTGGGGCCACCCAGGCTGGAAAGAACTCCCCCACAAGAACGAGTGACTCCACTCTGCCTTCCCATGAGGTGAGTGGGCATATGGTGCTTTAAGCTCTCAGTCAGTGCTGTCCTCCTTGTGCCACGCTGAGGGTGGGAGAGCAAAAGCGAGACAGGTCTCAGACACAGCCACAGTCACAATATCCTGCAAAGCCAAGCTGGTGGCCTGGTAAGACACAGCTGTTGGAAGAAATGGCACTTACAGGCTGCGCCGGGAGAACATCCGACAGGGCATCCACGGCCTCCACTGCCACTGGATCACCTCTGGAGCCGGGATGCCATAGACAGTGCAGGTGAGGGCCTGGGGGCTCCTCTTGGAGTAGATGCTCGGGGAAGAGGCTTCCTTCTCATGGATGCGTGGAGGAACTGCAAGGAGCAGAGGGACATTGTGAGAGGCTGCAGGTTCAGCCACTGCATCCCCAGCCCTGGGACAGCCCTCCCCAGCCCCGTCTATACAGAGCCTGGGCACTACAGCTCTCTGGCTCTCAGGGCAGCTCAGGCAAGCAGGTCACAGTCAGGCACAGCAGGTGATACTCAGGCAGACTCAAGTGACATAATTTCTCTTTCCTCTGTGACTGTCTGGATGTTGCTGGGCCCAAAGCACTGTCTGGCAGCCCCCAGCACAGGGTCACAGCGCCTGCTGGAGATGCATCTACAACCAGCAGTGCCCTTCCAAGCACTTTTGTGCTGGCACCTGATTCCTGCATGACAGGGACAAGTTTCTGCTGTAGGAAAATTCCCTAAGAACTTCCCACCCACAGGATCTACTCCAGATAAGATAGACTTCATGTATATGGCAGCTGCCCTGCCCTCCCCTCAGGTCTGCATCAGTCAGGGTTATCCTCAGCAGCATCTCCAACTGCAGTCAGGAAGTGGCCCCTGAACAAGGACACAGCCTGCCCAGAGTGATGGAGCCAGGAACAAAACTGTGCCGTGTCAGCCAAGTCAGAAGGAACCAGCCTCACTGTAACCAGAGCATCCCTCAGGAATGGGGAAGGATGACACAGGTACCAGCAATGGGGACTTGGTCTCGGAGCAGCCCAAAGGCTGGGGCCACGGGCTCAGCTCTCTGCCCCTGGCCCCAGCCCTGGCCCTCTCTTACCATTGACGATTAACTGGAGGCTGATGTGCTTCTCCAGCCCCGCCAGCCTGTTCCGCAGAACCAGCGTGTATGTCCCGGCGTGCTGCTCCGACACATCCTTGATCTGCATTGAAGATTGAGATTGCTTGGGAATTAGCTTTCCATCCTTGTACCTGCAGGGAGGCAGAGAGAAAATGCAGCCATGGGGAGGAAGTGTCCCACTGGCAGCTGGGCAGGGGTTTGCTGGTCCCAACTAGAGCATGGTCAGGGTGCCTCTCGATGGCCCTGAGGACCATTCTGGGGAGCCTTCCCTGGGCCCAAGTGATAGGTCTGTGCATTGTCTCATATGGATGTGTGTGGGGCTGGGGATGCCACAGCTCTGCCCTGAGCAGTGAGTGGGTGCAAAGCTCCCAGCTCCAGCCAGCTCTGGTGGAAATGCAGCACAAGGTTGTGCACAGCCCATCCCACTCCTTTGCTCCTCTGGGCAGCCTTGATCCCTGCTGCAGAGGGAAAAAAAGGACAACTCCTGTGGGTGCTCTGCTTGGCCACCCCAGACAGTGCAGAGCTGCCAAGCCAAGCTGTGCAGCTGAATGCCAGAGCATTTGGGAGAAATGACCTCCCACGGGTGGAAAAAAGTGACATTTGTGACAATCTTGACCAGAGGGGGACAGAGCAAGGGGGCCAGGCTAGGCTTGGCATTCCCATTTGACAGAGGGAAGGAGAGGAGAAGGTGGCTCAGGCTAAGAAAGGTGAGTTACCACTGGAAGTCTGGTGGGGGGTAAGCCATGACTTTCACTGGCAGCTTCACAGCTTCATCTCCTGCAGTGGCTTCTATCACCGGGCCTTTCCTCCACTCCACGTTGATAAAGGGCTTTTCTGCAAGAAAACAGACCTGCATGTCACTGTGCTCCCAGTGTGGTGCTGGGGCTCAGAAGGGCTGAGGGACTGCAGGAAGGCTGGGTCTCACTAAAGCAGAGTGGCTGGAGGTGAGGGGCTGCTCTGCTGAGCCTTGGGCTGTGCACTGGCCAGGCAGCCCGGGGATGGCTGTGCTGCAGCTCAGCTCTGGCTCTGTGAGGCAGAGGAAGGTGCTGTACCGTGCACGATGACGTCGGTGCTCTCCTCCAGCATCTGGGCACCGTTGGTGGCAGTGCATTTGTACTCGCCCAAGTCCTGCTGGCTGACGTTGTGGAGGGTCAGGATGCTGGAGAGCTCCGTGTGTGTCTGCAGGGACCGGCGCTCGGGCTCCACCACTGCTCGCTGTGTCTGTGGGAGATGACAGAGGGAAGGGGGTGAAAGACATCAGTGGGATGGGGCTGTGTGGGTGGGCTCCTCACAGATGTTGCTGCCCGGTGCTGCCTCGACAACTGACTGCCGTCCTCTGGGATGGAAATGCAACATGTCCTGAGGCTGGGGTCAAAGCTTAGCACAGCTTATCTGCAGCCCAAGAACAGGACTGAGAGCCCTACAGGTACATTAATAGATTGATGTCATCAGGGAACTCCCCTGTCTCACCATGTACAAGAACTAGAGGTTACAATAAGAGGAAAACACAATGGGGAAGGGCACCTCGCAGGCTTTTAGGAATGAGGGCTCTGTGACTCGAGTAGCTCCTTTTAAGCCAATTATGTTTGCTCTGGATTTGCACTGCTGGAAATGAAGCCAGTTGTCAGGAGCACCCCAGAGCAATAACACCTTGGCAAGGAGGGAGCTTTCCACCAGAAAAAGGGGTCTGCCCTCTCTTTCCCTTCTGCTGCAGAAATATGGGAAAACACTCTGACCAAGATGTTCAGGGCACAGCATGGGTAGGACCATGAATGACACAAAGAGGAGCAATGAAGCGTCAGGAGGGAATGACTCAGAGGGAAGGGGTTCAGTGCCCGGGGTCGCTCTGTTCACTGGTACCTGTTTGCCAGGGTAAGTCCACTGGAAGCGGACGCCAGAGTTGAACTCAGCCCACACTGTGCAGTTCAAGACCAGCTTCTCTCCCACCAGCAGCTCCATGGCTTTCTTGGGATACAGCTGGATGTCGTACAGTTCGCTCCCTGATGCAGAAGAGGCAACAAAAAGACATTTCTGATCTACCAAACCTTGGACTGTGCAGATTAGGAAGGTTTGGGTATGACTTCCTGCTGCTTGGTGTATCTCTGTCTGACACACGGTAGATGAGATTTAAGTCCCACGCAGAGTCTGTGTAGCTAGAGAGGACCATGACAACCCCACAAGCCACACTGATGGACTTCAGAGTCACCCAAACTGCCCCCTCCACCTTCCCAAATATTCACCTGCTATATGGATGATGAAGAAATTGGATTTGAAGCTCTTCTTGTCAATGACAGTCTCACACTGGACAAACAAGAAGTCCCTGATCAAGTGTGTCGGTACCTGCACTCCCTTCTTGTTGTCCCAGAAAGTGCTTTTCCCGTCAGGGTGGATGAAGAAATTTTGCTGGAAAAATCAACATTTTGCCAATCGAAACAAGAGGGTAACAACATTCCCACCCCACCCCTTCCAGGCTTTACGCTGGCTAACAGATCCCTGTCGTGGAAAGAAACGACGCAGCATCTGTGCTGGCCTCCTGCCCTCAAGGGTTTGTCATCTAGGAATCACGGCCACCCCTCTACCCCGAGCAGCCACATCCTGCACCTCAGGCCTCTCCATCTGTAGAGCAGGCCAGAGACTTCCAGGAATGGAAACTTCTAGAGATAGCTGAGGAAACTGATGCTGATATCCCAAACATCAACCCCATTGGGATGAGTGCTGACCTTGGGTAGTGTCCTTCCCGGGCAAGGGAAAGGCCCCTGGCCCCCAGAGTGTCCCTGGAGGCCTTTGTACAATAGTAACACTCATCCTGGAAGGATGTATTTGCATTGTAAAAAACAAAACAAAACAAAACACAAAACACAAAAAAAAAAGGGAAAAAAAAAGGCAAAAGCAAACTGATAACAGAGCTGTTTTTAGTCATGAGCCCCAGGGCTGCAGCCTCCTCCCTTGTGGGCATGGCGACCACCTCGAGGGGCTGTAGATCACAGAGGCCAGGCAAACAGGGCAATGGGTTTAAAACAAGGTCTTGTTTTGTTTCACAGAGCTCCAGGGAAGAGAAGCAAGGTTGGCAGGAAACCCGTGGGGTCTTCCCAAGGGAACTGGACAACACGGCTTCAACCCGCAAATAAAACGAGGAAGCCAGTGGCTTGTACTTTCCATGGAAAATGTATCCCATGCATTTTCCTTTCCTGGCAGTGCCTGTCCTGCTTCCACTCAGGCAATTACGAATGCACAACAAATGAAATACATCTCGGCCCAGAGACTCCCACTGGGGCCGAGCTCTCACCGAGATCAGTGTGACGTTAAGATCTGGGATGGACACGAGACATGGCACCCAAGTGTTCTCCTTCTTGCTGATGAGGAGGGTCTCCGCCTTGTTGATAAATGGCTGCTCAAAATCTGAAGGAGAGGCATAAGAACAACAACAACTAAACAGAGGCAAGGTAAAAAACTGGGAAGAGGGATCAACCTGTAGAAAAGGAGGCTTTCTGACTTTCTTTAACACAGCTTGCCGGAGGGAGTGATGTTGAGCTGGACGGTCCCATCTGCTGCGTGTGACAGTCAGAGGAGACACCTGGAGCTCGGGAATGCAAAGGGAGCCAGCCGGCTCCTCTGCACCAAACACAACGGTGCAGTGGCATTTGTGTGACGTTTGGGCAGTGCTGGAAGTGACACCCCCCCTTTCCTGGCCCCCTCAAGGTCTCTGCCTGGGCCTGACCCTTTGTGAAACCAGTGCGTGGTGTCCTGGGCTGAGCGCCTGCCCAGCTGGTGACTGGGACAGCGCCGGGCTGTGCTGCCCTGGTGCAGCGCGACCTTCCAGGGGGAGGAAGTGATCCACAGAGGAATGGTATGCAGATGTCATCCTGCAGCCATCCCGGCCAGCGGATAAACAGATGAGCTGAGCTTTCCAGGGCTGCCACCCCACTGCCGCCCAACTGCTGCAGGCACAAATATTGACAGGAAGAACAAAGCCACCCAAAAATAATCCTTGAAATGACTTAGCAAGGCCAGGGATCTTACACTAAGCACCATGTGGAACTAGCATAGATTCAGCAGTGATCCAGGCTGGCTAAACCAGATGAAGACAGAACTGGAAGAGACAAAGAACTGTGAGGCTGCTTAGTGACAGTGCCTCAGTGAGGGATGATTTATTCTGTAGTATCTGCCCCTGCCTGCCCTTCTGCACAAGGGTTGGTGCCTCTTGGGATGCTCTGAACAGAGACTGGTCCCTAGTGTCTCCAAGGCCTGATGTGTTGAGTCAAGTCTCTGTAAATGTCCACCCAGCACATGGTCATGGAATTGTTCATAGAAATTGTCCCCTGGGTGAAGGGGGCTCCATAAGGAGGTGGTGGGTCCCCATCTGGGAGACGTGGGGCTGTCCCGGGAACCTGCTAAGGGAGATTTTATGGCTCACAGTGGGCTGGAATCAGACCAAATGATCCCAGTGGCCTTTATTTATTTGAAGACTACATTTAGTCTTTATTCACCTGAGTTTCATTGATTTCAAAGGACCGTAGCATGAGGACACTTGTCCAACCTGAGGCTCTTTCCCTACGCTACCCAACACCTAAAAATGCCCGTACAAAAGTACAATTCAAAGATTAATTTGGAAATGATCCCCATTTGGGGATGGTGTTCAAATCACACTGGGGCCAACCCAATCCAACCCAGTGCTCCCACTGTTAAGTGCATAAGGGAATTCCTTTCATTTTCATCTATAAAGCCCCAATGACAGTCACGCTACAAAGACCTACTTTTTTCTGCAGCTGAGGTAAAACAAACCACACTCAGGAAACTGTACTGGTCAGCTCTTACAAAAACCTGGATTGCCCAGAAAGTTCTTTTGTGCTGCCACAGGATTGCTGACTTTTGAAATCATGGATTTATTTCCCAGTGTGAACACGCTCCTCACTCCTCTCCCGAGCCCTGGGCACATGAGAAGGAGTAGATGCACAACTTCCAGAGGTGAGAGACTATGAGGTTCCCCCTTCAAGCTCAGATGGCAGCTAAGAACTAACTGATTTACTGGGCTGGTCCTGCTGCCAGCGAGCTTGTGATTCATGCACTAACTCCCCTCTCTGACCACATCACAAATTTCCTTAAGGCTGTCTTAATGGGTCAGATGGGAATAATTTAGCATCTTCTTCATTAATATATGCTAAGCTTGATGAGATGTGGGCTGTACATATCCTATCCTACCCTGTTGAGGCATTCTGTATGTCTACAGTGCTATCTGGAGTTGCAATAAAACACACACCTAACCAGACACATGGGAAGGAGACATATGCATGGAGAGTTCGTTTAGGAACTGAGCTGCAGGTAAAATACAGAAAACCCCATTTTTCCAGCCAAGCACAATTATTTTCTTCCTGGCAATTCCACTAAACTCTTCACATGAGAAATGAGGTTGATGGATAAACCTGTGGTCTGATCATGCTGCCTCCAAACATCCCTGACACTTACATCAGCCCTTCCAAGCTCTCTGGGGACAGTTTCACATTGCAGCCCAGTTCAGCAGGAACAGGCAGGGCTTTATCTGGACGTTCTGGAATGGCTGAGGTTACAGTATGCCTGGCTTTTCCTGATGTGTCCCTTCTCCTGCCTGAACACCCATCAGTTGGATTCTGAGGTTTCCTACATGCTGGAGAGCCATAACAAGGGACCGCCTGACTGGAATGGGTGTGAACATGTGCTGTGCAGCCCTGAGCACAGCAGTGCTGTGAGGTGTTGGCAGGATCTGTTGCACACACACTGTCCACAGGCACCAAGAGTCCCGAGGGCCCTGACAGTGTGGGATTTGTTGCCCCTCAGCAGCACCATGTGCACACTTGCTGTTCTCTGGCAAACAGGATAGCCACTACTGAGCTGCAGAGAGGTGAGAGAAGGCGGATCAGGGGGGAAAAGTGGCATTTGCTGGATCACAAAGGAAATCAGGCTCTTGCAAAAGCACTCCCTCCATGTAAGCTCGTTAGGTTGTACTAATTTTCAGTGCGTGTGTAAGAAGCTCTCTGCCTCCATCCCGTTACAAGACAGAGAGTGGCTGAACACCCCTGTCCAACTCACAGATCTCTGCCCTGGTTTAGTGTGGGCAGCAGAGTCCACAGGAAGAGGAGGCAATTGCCCAAACAGAGCTCAATTCCTGTCCAGCAGCTGTCCAGCTTCTCTGATTTGCCCCTGCATTTTTCTCTGCATAGTTGCAGAGGCAAATTTGGCTTTGCCATGGGACTTCCGAAAAATGCATCTTATATGTCATGACCTGCCTGGCTCATGACAACTGCACCAACTAATAAATGGGGGCGGAAAGAGAAATAGCTCAGCCAACTGTTTCCAGGGGACAGCACTCATTTATCTTGCTGTGAGCAGTGGGGGAGGTGGCAGAGGAGGAACCCCTGGGGCACGGAGAGCCTGAGTATTGGCCCCACAGCTACTTTTACCCCAAGCCTGGTGAACTTCCCTCCTCCTCCAAAAGACATCTCATAACTCTGCTTGTGTGAGCAGCCCCTGCACAGTGTGGAGAGGGGTGGATCTGGCACTGTAGGATGGCTCAGGCCATCAGGCCTGGGGACAGGAGGAGGCTGCTCCCCTCTCTGTCTCAGCTTTATGGGATACTATCACCACTGGCCACCAGCATCTCAGGGAGCCCCCAGCTGCCCAGAAGATAACTCCTGTGCTTTTCTTAGTGATAGGCCAGGCTCTCCCTCCTTAAATTCCTGCATTCCAGCCAGCCTCTGGTGTCACCAGGAAGGAATATATGTAATTGAATCCCAGGCATTGCCTCCATGGACAGATGCTGATTCTCTGGAAATGCAGGGAACCATCCCTGGGCCCCCTCCCTGAGCTTGCAGCAGCCATGCTCTGCCCTGGGAGCCACACTGAGATTTTTAATCTTTTGGACATTACACTGGTGCACTGGCTGCTCCGAGCGCCCCAGCCTGCAGGTGCTCTTACCTCTCACAAACACGTAGGTGCCAACGGCTGTGGTGCCCTCGATTTTGGCATCAATGTACTTGTAGTAGCAGCGATAGTAACCTGTGTCGTTCGCCTGCGTCTCCGTCAGCACCAGGACTTTGCAGTATGGCTTCGTGCCAGTCCCCTCACAGTCTTCTTCTCGGATGGCCCGGCCACTGCTGGGGGCTGCTGAGGCCACCGGCTCAGTCTCCTCCTTCCCAGCAGGATCCACCTTGCCCCCGGGCCACGACCACTCCAAAGGGTGCTGGCCTCTAGACATGGACAAAGAGAAGTGTTAGCTTTGAGCCCAGCACAGTGAAGGTGGTGCTGATTTCACTGCTCTGGGTGACTCTGTGCACACTGTGGTGGTGATTTCACTGCTCTGGGTGACTCTGTGCACACCGTGGTGGTGATTTCACTGCTCTGGGTGACTCTGTGCACACCTCCTCCATGTGGCCCAGCCAGCCACTGCTCTTGGGCTGAGCCACCGAGGAATGGCCATCCTCTGAGAAAGAAAACAGGTACAAGGAAATGGCAAGCAGCTTCCTTAACTGCTGGGCAAGCAGAGGCTTGTCTGCTTTCCCAGGCCACCTCCTGGGCCGGGCTAAGCTGTAAGATATCAGCCTACTCACATGCAGCCCCCTCTGTCCCATGACAGTGTCTTACTGGCATGGATGCCAGGGCAGGGAAACACACAGGGTCCTGAAAGAAGGGCTCCATTTATTCTCTATTCCCTCTCCTTATTAAATTGGTCCAGAGCTATTAGGGAAACACATGGATGTGATGATTTCCCTTGGCTCAGTTGTAGCTGCTGGCTGGGGCTCACGGTGTGATGAATGGAGTGGGAAGGAGAATGAGGGAAGGAGAGCAGACTGGGAAGAAAACGAGAAATAGAAAAGCAGGAGGGAGTGAGGGATAAAGGACAGCAAGGGGAAAACAAGGGGAGGCTCAGCTGACTGCCTTCTGGCCAGCTGCCAGCTGCTTCCCTCCCTGCTGATGTGGGAGGGGGTTCCCTTCCTCTGCAGCCCCTCAAACCCGTGGCTGGCCCGAGGCTCACAGCCCTGCCCACCTCTGCACAGACACCCCTCCGAGGGCATAACCACTGAGCCTGTTCACCAGCAGCCCAAAGACAGGCAGAAAAGTCCAGGAACTCAAGAAACCCCCGGACAGTGTGCACGTGTGTATTTATACACAGCCGAGGATCTCCAGAGCGGCAGCTCGCATGTGCACACACGTGCCAGCCCCGCTCGTTGTAACTGCACTTGTTTACTACAAACAAAACAAGCTTTTAGTCCATGCTGGAAGTTTCCTTCTGTGGAATCAGAGTCCCTTTCAGAGGAAGGCCTAGTCTCCGCTTGAAAGTTTGCCAGTATAGCTGAAAGTCACTTAAGTATGTACAAAGAAAAAAAAACCCACCAAAAAAAAGAAACAGGAAAAAAGAAGCCATCGCAAGGAACAGCTGTGGGGTAAAAACGGGCTTTTGTCAGCACCGTTGTCTCTGTGAGGGAAAACTGGGTTCAACTGTTATGCAAGTTGGGAATAGACGTGTTGGCACACGCAGCTCCTCTGCCAGGGCTCTGCCAGGGCAGCTCTGCGGGCAGATGCTTTCAAGCGCAGCCAGATCGTGACCGTCACCAGTAGCTGGATCCAGACAGCAAGGGACAGAGAGGAGGAAGTGAGATAAGGTGCCATTGGAGGGCACAATGGCTCAGACCCAACGAGCACTGGATTTCTGTCCAAGCGTGGGGGAAAGACCTGCCCCTTCGTGTTTGTCTTCAGCAGCTGATTCATCTTCCTGCAGACTTTGCTCTCCTCCAGGTCGCTGCAGATGAGTTCAGAGACAGTGTGCTGCACTCCCCCCAGGTCACCAGGCACAAGTGACAAGCCCTTGGGGACAACCACACAGCCCTCCTGACTGACCCAGCTCAGACTTGTGCATTCACTAAAGATGCCATCAGTGCCTGAGGCAGCACAGCTCCAGCAGCTTGTCTGTGAAGCATGGGCAGGGATTTTCCAAACTACCAGAATCTCATGAACACTTCAGTAAAAATAAGAAGTGGATTTGGAGTTTTTTCCCCATCCTATGCATGCAGGGAAAAATAATAGTAAAACTGACCATTAAACCAGGAACACCTGGTGGCCTCTGCCATGGGCATTGCTGCCGTGCCCATGGTCCCACTGCCCTGGCACAGACCATGGGGCTGCTCTCAGCTTCAGAACCCAACGGCACAAAGGAGCCCCAAAGCCCTCTGCACTTGCTCAGGCATTTTTGGCACTCCACATGTAATTACACAAGTCTCCAGCATTTCTGCTTTCTGTTTGTTTACCGGTGTGTTCAGAGGACCAGAAGGTGACAGGAATGAGGATAGGTCAAACTCAAACAGGTTTATTTCTGAATCTACCCTCTTCATTTGGGGATAGGTCCAAGCAGCAGTTTTGGATGGTTGTTTCCCTCTTATCTGTCACCTTCAAAGATTTATTCCCAAGTTGTTTTCTTTCAGTTCGGTGATAATGTGCCTCTTGGCAATGGAGCTGGCTGATGCCAGCTGGAAAAGGATGCACTGTGGGTTTCTCCACAGCTGTTCTCCTCAATCTTTGTAGGACAGATGCTCTTCAAGGGAGATGTTGCAATTGGCACCACTTCCCTTCAATCCTCTTTGAAGCTCCCATGTGTGGTATGATGGGCAAAGCTGGCTGTGGCTTTGTGGCTTAGCTGGAGTAAGCCAGATTCTCCCTCAGCACCACAGAAGACGTTCACAGCAGTCACACGTGTAGGAGAGAGCAGCAGGTGTTGTGTGTCCCTCGACACTGCTCTGGAGCTGTGGTTGTGGGGCACTGCCTTATCCTCAGGCTCCTTCAGCCCTGCCACAGTGCTCATTTCCTCCACGGGAGCCAAGAGGGCTCTGGGGTCAAATACTTCCTCTGCCACAGACGGGTTTGTGCATCTGAGAGTCAGCTCTGGTAACAGGTCACTGAGCAGCAAAGACAACTTTGCCCTTCTTTTTCCTGGTTTGCTCTCTGTCTGAGAGCCCAGCACCTGGGGGATGGGAGGGGAGGGGATGGGATGGCACGGCACAGCTGGGACCAAGTTGATTTCTCCAGAGGTTTCTGCTGTTGTGCAGCTGGCTCCTGTGGGCTCTGCTCCAATATTCATGAGCTGGAACAGCATAAGGTCTCTGCTTTCCCTCCTCAAAGGCTGCCGAGGGCTTGAATGCAGAGATTCACGATATTCTTGCCTTCCTTCTTGGTATGGGACCTAATAAAAGCTGCACTGTCTGCGTGGGCATCAGTCCTTTCCCTGGCCCTGCCACATGCTTAGATCAAAACATCTCTGGGGCTCTCAGCCAAAGCTGGCATGATCTGTATTTTGGGAAATGTTCCTGCACTGGTGCCCTGCTCTGTCTGGGCCCCTCAACGGTGCATTGTGCTGGGTGACAAGGAAACGTGACTGCATGTGATGCCATTTGCAAAAGCAGAGCCCCTGCATCTAGTGGCTCCTTGCATACGTGTTGTGCCCTTGGGTCTCCGTTACGCTTGCCCAGCTCCAGAGGCATTGCCCATCCCATGGCCTGGCACACACTCTGGTCCCTGGTGAGGCTTGGTGGGCTGTGGAGCAGGAGGGGCTGCAGAGCTGCAGATGCCTGAGGCCAGGCTGCTGTGACAGAGCCTGAGAGCACAGTCGGCTGCAGGACTCTCACTCTCACGTGAAGCTCAAAATGTCTCCAGGGAGTCTCACATGGGAGTTCTGAGCTCTTCTTTCTGCTGAAGCACTGCTTCGAGCAGGCCTGTACTCCTGGCTCCAGGGCAGCTTGAAGAGCAGCCAGAGAACACTGCTCTCAAGGGAAGACCGGGGTCAAACTGAAGTTACCTCCAACATGATGCTCAGCAAGAAATCCCTGGATCCTGGATTTGATTTTGTATTTTTTTTCTGCCCTACCCTGCCCCCCCTGCCCCACCACCCTCTCCTTTGCCTGTTCTCTTGGTGGTCTGCACATTTTTCTTTCAGCTCCCATTAACCCAAGCCAGGTCTTCCCAGGGTGGGCCATGGTCCAGAGAAGAGGTTGGAGAAGCAGATGGGTGTAATCAGAGATCCAGGGACCAGAAAAGATTTACTTTTCATTCAAATGAAGTAACAGTGTCCCACAGTCAAAGTCCTCTCCTCAAGGCAAGACACCCACTGGACTGAGAGCTCTGAGTCATGCAGGAGATACTGAAACTTTTCTACCAGAGGATGGTGTGAAGGACACTGCACAGCCCCAAGGAGCACATCTGGGACACTGGGATGCAGAGGCAGAGGAAGCCAAGGAGCAACACAGGCAGTGAGTTTTAATGCTGTTTGCAGATGGCCTTGCTGCCCTTTGGCTGGCCAGCTCAGTCCTGCACAGCACCGGGAGCCAGAGGGAGGGATGTTCTTATCTCAGCTGTGTCCGTGCCAGTGCACTGTATGGATGCTGTCTAGGGAGCCTGAAGGTTGAAACCTTGGCTCTGCAGCAGGAAACAGGGAGCTTGGTGCCACTTGGAGTGACTCTGTAGCTTGGACAATGCTCCATGTAAGGGCAGGCCATGCACAGGCTGCACTGGAAATCAGAGTATTTATTTTCCACTTCAGTGATTTTCCTTCATATTAACCAATACCTAGTAAGTGTCCAAGGAAAGGGCAACCTAGTCTGCAGCCCAGGAGGGATACCTGAAAAGAAAGGCTTTCCACTCCATGGTGCTAAGCAGCTGTGTTCATGCTCGACTGCAGAAGACTCTTTTACCACACCTCTAACTACAGTTTGTACTTTAGCCTTGACTCAACCTGCAGACAAGAGTCTTGAAACCACTTTCTGTGTCCCTGGGCCACCCTTGAGAAAGAGTCTGCCCTGATTCTAAGCTTATTCAGAAAAACTGAACTGAATCTCTCCTTTTCCAACAGAGTGTCAGTCCCCACATCCCTCTGTGGAGAGAACTTCCATGGCAGCACACGAACTCAAACACTCTCCTCCTCCTCTATGTCCCTCTAGCAGCTCTATGGCTGATCCCAGTCCTCCATGGATAGTTACAGACAATCCTCCAAACTCACACATTTCCTACATCCCAGCACACACCATGGCTCCTCAGCAAACCCAAGCAGCAAGCCCAAGAAGAGGCCCACAAGTGCCCAGCTTCCCAGACTGGGTGAAATCAGTTCAGTGTCACCATCAACAACCTTTCCTCTGTCCCCCTCCCTCGGCTACGAACTGATTCACAAAGGAAAAGCAATGCCATCTGTTCCAGGAAAAGTTAAATATGTTTGTGACAAGGCATGAGCACAATGCCAGCCAAGTGTTTGCAGTAATTGCTCTGTGGTTATATATAACACTGAGAAACACCCATTTGAGGCCCACGCTGAATTTAGACCCCCATTGGGCCCAGCACTCAGATCCCAAGCACGGATCTGCTTTCAGCTGCTGAAGGGAAACTCCAGGATAATTGACCTTGGGCAATTCTTCCACTTGTTTATTTTTTTATTTTTACTTCCCTAGACAGGGGATAGTGCTGAAAACATGTACAGCCAAATGCCTCAGCATGGATAAGTAAGTGCAGACACATCACCTTCTCAGAGTCAGTCTCCAAAACAACCAGAGATTTTCCAGCTCCTCTTCCAGAGTTTTCACCTGGTTTGGCTGGGGCTTCTCTTCAACCCAACATGTACAAGGCAGAGCATTTAATCCCAGCTTCCTAGAAAAGCTGGAAGTGTCTCACAGCCACCACTAAGTGCAGCTTTGCCTTCACCCATGGATATTTCTCAATGTTCCCCAAGCATGCCACTAGATTTAAAAACCAGAACTCCAATCCTAGCAGCCCCAAGGAGATGAGAATAAGCAATGTCAGAGAAAGACAAGGAGAGTCAGGAAGGCCAGATTCCCTAAAGAGCTTACAACAAAGCTATCACATCCTGCAAACATTTCTCTATCTTCCTTCTGCCTGCAGGACTACAGCAGAGGTTATCACTGTCTCCTCTGAGACATCTTCTGCTTCTTTCTCAATTAATTAGTTAGCTCAATTCACACGTGGTGGATGTGGAAGATCTCTAGTCAGACACGCTAATCTGCAGGTGCGCTGCAGCCAAAGTGTCTCTGGAGGGCTCTCCTTGCCTTGTCCTCCAACACTCACCAGGTAAGAGCAGTCTAGACAGAGCCTTACCTGCAGGTGATGGTCAGCGTGTCCTTGGCGTTGATGACGTGCTCCTCCTCGGTGATGCTGAGAGCAGGGGGGGTCATAGAATAGCTGCTCACCAGATCTGTGGAGGGAGAGGCAAGAGGGGATGATGCAGACATCTACTAGCCTGGACCCACCACTGTGGCATCACAAACCTGGAGAGGGGCAAAGCCTCTTGAAGGAAAC
Source organism: Pitta sordida (assembly GCA_013390025.1). Taxonomy (NCBI): domain Eukaryota; kingdom Metazoa; phylum Chordata; class Aves; order Passeriformes; family Pittidae; genus Pitta; species Pitta sordida. The sequence continues at coordinate 630,842 of WEKX01005975.1, forward strand.
ACCTCCTTGGGCTCTGTTCCTACAAGATAATTTAATCCTGGCTCAGCAGGACACAAGGAGCTTGTTTGCAGCGCTCCTGGCTCTAGTGAGGAGCTCTTTAGCAGCAGCCCTCGGGCCAGGTCCAGACAACCCTGGGGCTCTGAAACACAGGCGAGCACAGACGGGGGCCAGAAAAAAGAATGGAAGGCCAGAAACTGGGAAATCCAAGCGGCCATTTCTCACCAGGTGAATGAGATTGAGTTTGCTTGGACTAAGACTCTGAAATGAGCCCCTCTGCTAACGGGATGGAGTCTGGCAGGAGATTTTTCTATACACGTGTAGTTTTCTTTAATCAGGGATGCCCAGATACCAGAAATGCGAAAGTTTTGTGTTTGTACAGAGATGCTCTCTGGAGCCAGCAGGCATTCACGGAATGCCCTTCTCCTTTGGCACACTCTCAGGTACAGCCACCTGAACAGCATCAAACCTTTGGGGATTGCAGCAGCCCCTTCCCTGTACCACCAGACAGGCATCCCAGGAGTGAAATTATCCAGGCTCAAGGACAGGCAGTTAAACATTATCATGTTCTTCTTCCAGCTTTTTCCAGGGAGAGTCCCACTTTTTGTGTGCTTGCATCTCCGGCATGCCAGACATGCACCCTAAGTGAGCTCCTCATGGACAAAACATCCCGAAGTACCGGTTACCCTCAGAGGCTACTGTTGTTTTTCATTAGCACAGTGTTGCTGACTGTCATTACTTCATGATCTTTATCTTAAAACTCCAGCTTCTGGAGATGCCAGATAATCCAAAAAGAAAAGTCTCCTTGACTGCAAAAACAAGCAAACTAACCAGAAATAGAAGTGGAAAAAAAAGAGTTACCAAATGTGAAGTGGTGGCTCAGGTAGGTGCTAAATGCCAAGTTAAAAAAAAGAAAAGAATGCAAATACATGTTGCTAGCCTGGCTTTCTACAAAAACGTGGGGTATTTTGCAACTGTGTTCTGTGCATGTCTGCTTCCCTTGTAACATTCAAACCCAGGTGTCAGAGAGATCTGGCAGGGACGGAGAGGTCTCCAGGACACAGAATTCCCACAGATTTCACAAGCAGAAGGAGTGCTGTGTGACACCTCTCCTCCAAAACTGACCTGAGGACCACAGGTCTCAGAACTGCTGTGACAGAGCCACGTGAGCCTCAGCACGGGAGGAAATGGCCTCAAGTTGTGCCAGGGGAGGTTTAGACTGGATATTATGAAACATTTCTGCACTGAAAGGGTGCTCAGGCCTTGGAACGGGCTGCCCAGGGAAGTGGCGGAGTCACCATCCCTGGAAATGTTCTGAAGACACATGGATGTGTTATTTGGGGATATGGCTTAGAGATGAACACAGCGGCACCGGGTTAGCAGCTGGAATCGATGATCTTGGAAGTCTTTTCCAACCCTGATGATTCAGTGATTCTAGGAATGCTTCTCTATGGGGAATCCTGCCCCACGAGATGCCAAATGGCCACCAGCCTCTCCGACACAGCGTCTGTGGGGTGGCACGGGGACCCAGGCTGGTGGAGAAGCCAGGGTGCCCAGTGCCACCAGGAGAGGCTGCTGAGGGGGACACGGCCACGGAGGGACGTGCTGAGCGGCACCGCCAGCACTGCCAGGCCAGGGCCGCCGGCCTTGTTCTCCCCAATTGTTCTCCACTTCCTTCCGCCTGCGCGTGGCTCCGAGGTGCTGTCCCCGCGGCTGCCCCCATGGCAACAGAGGGTGCCGGCCATCTCTCCCCGTCATTCCTGCCTCCTCTTCCCTGGCCCACGTCAGGCGGCGTCAGCCCATGGGCTGCCCCGGCCCACCTCCGCCTGTGTGTGTGTCCTGCTGCCCACAGCCTGTCCTACAGACATGTCTCAACGACAACAACAACAGCAGCAGCCATCATTCTTCTCTCAACACACAGGTCGGGTTGGCATCACCACGGTCCCTGGGACCACGCGGTGCTCGGCCCCCATGAAGGACACCCCACCTCGCGCCTCCAACCTCCCCTTGCCTGACATCGCGCACAAAAATGTGCCCCTGGGCTGTGAAAATAAATGACCGCATTTTTCGTAAAATCCCTTCAAAATGTAACGAGATTTATTAAAAAAAAAGGGGGTAGGGGAAGGAATCTGTCTGCTAAGCTGCGTTTCCTATTAATGCCGGACACGCTTATCCCAGTGCAAACATCGCTCTCCAGATGGCCACAGCCTGCCCGTCCATCGCCCCAGGGGTGCCTGCCACCCCCACAGAGCTCAGCCCAAAATGCTGAGGATAACGGCTTGCACGGGGCTGCCTGGGGACAGCAGACCCTCTCATCCTGTCTGTGCTCTGGGGCAGCGAGCAGAAAGGCAACCCCCCAAACCCCTGGCACAGCCAACTACAAGGCTGGCTGCAACAGGCACTGAATGAAGTTTCAGAAGTGGAGTGGTCCCCTTGCTTGAACCACTAAGTGGTCCAAGGTGGAAGGAGCCTCTCAGGTGATGCTGTGCCCCACCGCTGGGGCTGGGGGGAGCAGGATGGCTGCAGAAATAACCCCCTGCCTCCCTTCACGTGGTGTCTGGTGACCTGTTAGCAAACAGTGCCAGGAGGTGGAGGGGAAGAAAGGAAAAGTACGATCTGTGCAGGTTGAGGCTGTGGGATTCCTGCAGATGCATCCTGTCCATGGCCCTCCGTGAGTACAACAGGAAAAGGAACCACTGCTCACTCCGAAAGCATCGCGGCGTGGGGCTGGGGACACTCGGCCAGCACTCACAGTCATCCAGCCAGGAACTTTGGGAACTCCCTGCATCAGGCTTTTGGCCATGCTGAAGACCCACTGCTCACCCCGATGACCCACACTAAGGCTGGCATCTTGGGATGTCAACACCCAGAGCCACCCGTGCCACCCAGGACAGGCAAAAGGATACACAGAGCCATTCCCAGCCTGCAAAAGCATCTTCAAAGCAATCAGCTTTCCCCCAAAATATTCTGTCACACTTTGTGCTTTACAGACATACCCACCCCATTGCTGCCCTTGCCCTTTCCCTCCCTGGGGGAGTGTGTGCCCTGCCATGACTCTGTCCTGCATCTCACTCTCCCCAGCACTGAACTTGGTGCTGGGTTTGGCCATTAAATCTCTGTTAACCGACACACAGATGGTTTGTGTCTCTGGCAAATCCCAGGGTGTGAGGGAGATGTCTCCAGAGCATGGATTGTCTCCTCTTCTCCGAGTCCCTCCTTCCCCACCTCCAACCCCAACCACGCTTTATCTCCTCGGCCCTCTGAGCAGATCCCGCTCTCTCCCGCACACCCAACTGCGCCCTTGCATGGGGAGAGCATTAATGTAATTAAAAAGGCATGCGGCAGCCCCAGCAAGCTTTGTTTTTTCAAGATGGTTTCCAAGCAAGTTGGCAGCAGGATATTAAAATAAACAGAGGGGGATTGATGGGATGCAGCGAGAGGAAGCAGGATCCCACAGCCACTCACACCTTGTCTCTTTCCAGAGAAGCACATTTCCCAGCGGTTTTCCTAGCCTTGATCTTGCAGTGCACGGCTCCGAAAGGGGCCAGGCTGCACCGAGGGCCTTCTTATCGCTGGCAGCTCCTTAATTTTCAGGCCAGTCAGCCACTTTCTGCATTTAAACCACTGCTGCTCTGAGCACGGCAGCAGGGCTGCCCTCTGTGTCCTGCACCCAGGGCTCTCTCTGCCTGGCGGGGAAGCCACACTCACCCACTCCAGGGTGTCTCGCAGGCTCCAGCCTGTGCCTGACCTCATCTCTCCACCCTTGAGCATGCTGTGTGAAAGCCTCACATGGGGCCTGGTTTTGCGATGGCTGCAGACAGCATCTGTGCCGGAGCCAGCACTGCTGCAGTGATCGATGGCTTTGGGAACAGAGCAAAGGGTGTGTGTGGGAGAAGGTGCAGGTATAGCATGGTACAGTGAGGCACAACACAACTCCCGCTCCCCGTCTGCTTCCACTCACAGGAAGCCCTGCACCGGATCCTCCCTTTGAGCCCCCACACCCCACCTCAGCCCCTCTCTGCTTCCCCTTCCCTCCCTCTCTGCTGAGTCGGCCCTGCTGACTGATTAACGGGGCGCCTTTCCGGAGAGGGATTTTGTTCACACTCTGTCCTTCTCGCTCACTTCCTTCCCCGGCACTGGGCTGGATTGCTGTGGCCACAGTCGCCACTTGTCCCCAGCTAACCGGCACAGCTCATGCTCCTGACACCAAACTTGCTGCTTTGGGGATCTGTGACCAGAGCTGCAAGAAAACATGAACAAACCCTGCAAGGCTGGTCCAGCGAGGCTGTGTGCTCCTGCTTGTCTCCCTGCACCGAGCCCAACCCAGCCTGCACACCCAAGTGCTGTACTGGGGCAAAAGATAGGCTGGAAGGGAAAAAAGAGCATCCTTTCCCCCAGCAAAGCTCCCCTGACCCTGCTACTGCCACATCTCTACTTGGCTGTTTTCAGGCAAAAATTCCCAGTCAATGAACATCTGTCCAACAAAATAAAGAAGGAACTCAAGATTTGGACATTTTCTAGAAAAGGGCGATTTGTTTGCACCAGTTACTACATGAGCTCTTTCTACAGTCCTCTCCTCCAGCTTTCCAGCTGGACCTGTCCAAATTAGCAGCATTTGCTGCTGAAATTATACGAGTCCCACAGGAACTAATCCCATCACTGCAGGTGCCATCTTCCCCCTTTGCTCCAGGTACCCTTCCCACCTGCCCTGTGTTAGTGTAACTCACTGCCCTGGTGCTGAAGGACCCACGGCTGCCCACAGACATGTGGGAAGTCCACGTGTCAGAGGCAGAGCAGGGCCAACTTCCCACCTACGGGGCTGACGATCCCCAGTGGAGCGACTCCTTGTCATGCACGGGGCAAGCATCCAGCTGTGGGTTGGATGAGCGTCACATCACGCAAGGAGCAGGCAGTTGGCACAGCAGCAGGAGAAATGTGAACACAGGACTGTCAGCTCCTCCTCTTCCTCCTCCCCGTGCTTGCCAGCAGGGAGGAAGGCTTGCTTTGCAGAGAGGTGGGATATCGCACGAGGCTGAGAAATAAACGTCAGGCTCCAGCCAAAGCAGGGATGAAACACCAGGTGTTTTCTCTCCAGCCTCACAGTGGGCAGAGCCAGCCTCACACCACGCTGGGAATTGACACCAAAATGCAGCAGGTTCTGCCCAGCAGCCTGTGCCCAAGGACTGGGGAGGGCAGGGTGACAGCCACCCATGCACCACGGTGAGGCTGGGAGGAAAACGAAGATGGAAAGAGGCTGAGGTGTAAGCAACGAACAAATGAAAAATAATAATGCTGGAAAACTGAAAATCTCCCTGAACTATGTATGCACATGAGGTCAAAAGAAGCAGGTCCCTTCTTTCATGGGTTCATGAAAGGTGTTCTCTGGGGTTGAACAATTGCTTCAGACCTACCCCAAAAAAGGTTCAACAGAGGCTGTGCCCATCAGTGTAGGATCAGCCTCACTGTGCCAGCGTTGTGCTACGGCAGCCACACAACCGAACCCACACCAGGAGCTCACTCAGGATCCGCTTGGCACGTGGATCCCAAAGCATCCCAAGGAGGGGTCAGCGAGCGCCCGTCTGGGAGTGTTTATCTGTCTGCCTTTCTCTCTGGGCAGGAAGCACTATCTCACCATCGCCCTGCTCGCTCCAGCCCGGTTTCCTGCTCCATCCTGCCAGGTTTACCCTGCTTTTTCCTCCTCCCCTCCCCCTGCCCCACGGCTGTCAGGCCATGTTTGCGTTTCTGTCTCCTGCCGTCTTTCCTCTCCCTGCCCGCCACCCCCGCGCTCGCTCCCTACTCCATCCTCCCCGAGAGGCTCCGTCCTGAGCCAAAGTTAGCCTGTGTCAGGTAGCCACATGTCCGGCCTGGGGCAGCGGGTCAGCCGGGGCCACCCTGCAGACCTCCTCCAGGATCTCTGCTGTCAGCAGCCTCCCCGGGCCCCAGGGGAGCGGCTATTCGCTGCCCTCGCTCCGGCGAGGGATGCTCGGCACATCAGAGAGCCGGTTTCCCCTCGGTGGCCGCCGGCCCACCCTTTCTGCTGCGGGCCAGGGCTGGCCAGACAACCGCTTTGTTTGGTCCCCCATTCCCTGACTCGCTCCGGGTTTGTTGGCTGACTGCTCCTGCCCGGAGAATCCTTTTCCTGCCTTTGAGATAGAGGATGCTCGAGCCATCTGTGTGTTTTATTTCCTTGTAGAAACTAACAAGCCAAGGATTGCTTCCTCTCCCTGACATTTCAGAGGGCAGCTCCGGCTCAGCGGGATGCGCAGGGAGGGGAGGGGGAGCCCAGCGCCCTCAGACAGGAACAGGACCTATTCTGTCCACAGGATTCGCTCCCTAAGGGGCAGAAATCCTCAGACCTGCCCAAACGCCTGTGGCAGCTCCCACTCTGCCACTGCCGTGGCTCTGCAGGAGCTCAGGGCGAGCAGTCCTGCTTAGCATACAGAGCCAGCCTTCTTCCAGTGGTCCCTATTAACTGCATGGCTAAACCCTTGAAAAACTCAATTAAAATTATCCTCCCACATCTTAAGGACTGTCAGGTAGCTTCTCTTCCTGTTTTAATTTACCTCTTTCAAAATCTTGCCCTGCTCACAATCTCTGCCCCCGCAGGATGTGATTAACGGGGTGTAGAGAGAGCAGAGGGATCGAATGGCTTTAGGGGACTGATAACAGCAATTAGCACCGTTCATTACATCTCTAACCTGAAGGGATGCAAAGGATGGTCCACCGCTTGTGTGAGTGAAATGACCATTTGTCCAAGTTTGGTAGCTGGCATACAGGGATTGCCAGCACAATCAGACGGCCAGGATGGGCCAGGGACATCCTGCCATGGGCCCTGGGGGTCTGGGATCTGTGGGCAAGTGTCTTGGGAAAGGCTTGGACTGCTGTTCCCTCCGGTTCACCTACTTGGGATTGCTCAGGAGTTGCCTGACCATTGCAGGATTCAGAGGATAATTGCACCCCATGACAATCCAAGTGTAACCCTGGGGGCTTTGCTGGGCTGAGGAAACCTTGGCAGCAGTGGGTACAAACCCATGGGATACTTGGGAGACACCTTTGGCCACTGAGAAGAAATAGCAGCTCCTCAGTGACAAAGGGAATTTCCATCCACTGCTTCTCATACCATACTAGATAGAGTTATGAGGCACCTGACAAAGCACCTTTTCATTCAACTCAGCTGACTCTGGATTTTGCCACTGTGGGACACCCACAGAGAGATTCCAAAAGAGAGAGAAGCTCCAAGAAGAAAAGTCACTACCAGCTTTTACACACAGTGATGCAGGTGAGACATCCAGATGCAGGAGTCTCTAAACCAGGCAACCCATAACAGAGTGGGTACATCAGGGCAGGATGCCCCTGTCCCCTTTCCCGGAGCTGCCCACACTGTAGCTGGTGACAGCTCATCCACAGCCAGGACCAGTTCCACCCACAGCAACCAGACTTTGCTGCATGGACACAGAGGAAGGGAAAAGCTTGAGAAACAGCAGAGAGGGGACCCTCGTACTGAACATCAGCAGCTCCATCATAAGCCATTCCCAGAGGCTCAGGTGAACTCCTGTCGTAGCAAACTGCAGGTGTGCTGGTGGGGGAAGATGGAGTTCAAGCTATGCAAGGCCTCAGCATCCAGCTCTTGCTGGGAGATGAGGAGGCAGAGGCAGCTGACCAAGAAGTCAGACAGAGGCTGAGGGTTGGCACTGAGCATGGAGAGAAAAGGGCAGCAGCATTTGGAAAGAAAAAAAGCAAGTCACAGGTTTGCTATTTCCTTGATCTGTGTGGGCTTAATTGCTGGCCTTTGAAGTTCAACGCTTCCCAAGACTGTTGGCTTATGGACAGGCTAAGCAGGGCACTGAAGAAACCCCTGTACCCCACTCAGGGCAGGTTTCCCCCACGTGAGCAAAGCCTGTGGACCCTGCCTGTCTCCTGCCCAGCCTGCTGTGCCAGAGTGACCGTGCTGGGCTTTTTCAGGGGTCTGCAAGCCATGCAGCTGGGCTGAGAGGCACCATACCAAGTGGAAAAGGCCTGCTCCTCCATCTCCACATCCCTGGAGTCTGAATCCAGATGTTAGCTACTTAGCTGTGAACTGAAATCAGCTGAGAGCCCTCAAACCAAACAGCTGCCCTGAAGCTGGCAGTGCCTGTTCTCTGCAGCACAACCCACCCTCAAGTGGATCTCCGGCTGTGGAGTGCAAGAGAAGCTGATTGAGGAACAGGGTAAGTGGGGAAAAAACAGTTTTGGAATTGGACAATTCTCTTGGCCTTGGAAAACCTGGATTCAACTCCCCATCTGCCCCAGGCTCCCTGCAAGCCTATCATGCAGCTGCATATTACCTCCAAGCCTGCCTGAGCCACAGAGGGTAGGGCAGCAGAAACTGGGCTGCTTTGGCTTGGAAAAATATGTACTTGTGCAAGAAAGGAGGAATCCTTATTCCTTCTGATCAAAGATAACAGGGAGCAAAGAAGACTAATTTGTTCTAGAGTCAACGCAACATGAAAAAGCCACATTAGGTTTGGACGGGTCCAGAAAGTAGGAAGCGCAATCGAAACGCAGGAGGAATTTAAACTTCCTGATTATCAAAGCAGGGGCTTCAAGCACCAAGTATAATCTAAAAATAATAATAATAATAAAGCAAAAGGAAGAGTGGTCACGGGCGCAGAGAGAGCTGCTGCCTGGGGAGCACGAGCGCAGCTCCTCACATGCACACCTGCACGTGCACACACAGCTCTGCACAACCCCTCTGCCTCCCTGACAGGGTGGGCACCAGGGGAGGCAGGAAGATCACAGCCACACGCTCTTCAAAGGAGAATTAGTCATCAGAGGTAGCGGCAGAGGAAGGAAGGCTCAGGTACGAGGTCAGACGTGCACAAGCAGAAGAGGCTGATGAGGAGTTTTGAGCACTGCAGATCTAAGAGCCCTCCTGGTATGTTTGTGAGCAGGACTGGAGGTGAAATCCCTGGGGTGAGCGCACCTACAGCACGTAGGAGATAAGAAATTTCAACCCTCCTGGAAAACACTTCACAGCTTGGCTTTCTGCCATCCCTGAAAGCAGCTGGAGCTGCCCAAACCCAGAGCCTTCCCTGATGTGGTTAATAAAAATCTTACTCCGTTCTCTGAAGAATCCCCAAGAGGGACAGGCTCTAAAGAGCACAGCAAACCTCTTCCCCCCCAAATAGGGCTTTGCTCCTCACCCCCAGGTCAGCGATTCCCATCTGCTCCCTGCTGGGCAAAGAGACTTGAAGATGGGCAGCAGGAGGAAATCTGTCCCCGTGGGGCTGACCAGGGCATCGATGGCAAGTTACAGATGCGCACGCTCTCAGTTTCTCTTGGCACAGAGCTGTGACCACAAGGCAGGACCCGCTGCAGCAGGAGATGATAATCATCATCTCCGAGAGCCAAAGTGTACGGGGGCATTCGCGTCACTTGAGATTAGCTGGCTGTTTAACATCTGCACACAGTTCTCTCTCCACCTCCACATAACACCCCTTGTGCAGCTATGAAACTAATTTAATTCCCTTCCAAGAAAGGCTGAGTTGGAAATGTCACACTTTGTATATCATAGCACAATTCCTACAATGAAACGCCCAGCTTAAATGGCAGCATTGGACTCAGGCGCTGTTTGAAGGCCAGTAAGCTAAACCCCCTTCTGCTGCTTTTTTTAAAAATAGCTTACAACAGGGTGACCAAGTTTCATAAACACCCAGTTACTCTCTCGTTAGTGCGCAGAGGTTGACTCTGACTGTTTTTTCCCGTTCAAAGGTGCTTCCCTTGCCACGCAGCGCAGTGGGAAGAGCACGCAAGCGGACGCGATGGGAAGGAAGCGTTTGCACATGCTAATGACTTCCACCCAAGGAGCACAAGTACCAACAGGGAAACGGTGCTAAAGAAACAACACGCCACTTCCTCGGCCGGCCCTGTTTGGTCACCATGAGGTGCTCAGAGCCGTGGGGCAAGGCTGGGGACGGCCTTTGCAGCCCCATGGGAGCCCAAGGCGTGAACGAAGGGAAGACACATTGGCTTGGACCACAAAGGCAGGAGAAGCCGCTTGGCAGTGAGGCCATTTCTGCAACCACCGCACCAAGGGGTTGAGGACAGACACTGGCGCTTTCCCACTCTCAGCAACATGAGGCCAGAGTCCTTCCAGATGCCATTCAGGCCACTAGGCCCATCTCTCTTCATGCCAGAACAGATTTCCTAAGTTCATGTGGGGCCCTGTTTATTTTTCTTTTTTTTTTTTTTTAAATCCACTATTGTATTAAGAGTGTTTTTCTTCTGGCAAAGGTTACCGTGGGGCCAGCACTGTGCGGAGTCTCCTGCCTTCCATCACCGCTATAACCCCTGAGCCGGAGCTCAGCCCGGCCAACGCCGCTTATCTCCAACGAAGGCAGGCTTGGATTTCCCCCACCGTATAAAAAATAGATCCAGGCACTCCCCCTCTCCCCCAGTGCATTCTTTGAAATGCCACCCAGGCCTTGTTATTGCTGGGAGGCTGGAAAGCCGGGGATTAACTGCCTCAGGCTGCCCCAGGCTTTATTTGTCTAAGGAGCCACGGGTGAGGATCGGCCATAAATACTGGGAAGTGCTGAGTGTTGTGGAAGGGCAGCGCTGGGCAACGCAGGCACCTTGGCAGCAGGGACTGCATCTTGGGCTGGCTGGGATCCTCGTGTGACTGATGTCATTGGAAAGGTTCCTGCCTCCCTACAACGCAGGGGCTTTGAGGAGCATCAAACTCATCTGTTCAAGTTAAGGATGCCAAGCTACTCCCATGCCTTTTGGTGCCTCTCATTAGTCTTTGTAGAACAGGAATAAGAAAATACGGTGGTGAAAATCCCACTGCAACACACTCACCCAAGGAGACACATACTGGGTTTGAGCTGCCTGCCCAGTTCCCCTTCCCTGGGACATTGAGGTGTCGTGGCACAGGTGGGAGATGAAGACGAGGATATGCCCTGATCCTGTACCAGGACTCACGGTCCGGACAGAATCAGCATTTACAGCTCAGGACCTACCAATTCTGATAGTTCAGCAAGAGCCAACAAACCAAAGAAGCCATCGGGACACACACCCCATTAGATAAGTTACTTTAAGGCTTTGCTGCATAACTCCATCCAGAGGCAGTGGGATCACTTCCCCCAGGCTTCATCCCAGCACAAGGACTGCACTGCCTGCCCAGTGGTGCAGAGATCTCCTGTGGGAGCATCCCCCTCTACAGCTGACAGCCGCGCTTTTGGGACATGCCATTAAATCTCTGCCCTTTGCTCCCCAAGGGCCAGGGGCTGCGGTGGGGTGAAGGGATAGTGGCCACTTAGACCCAGTTACACCTCACTGGGGACTCTGCTCCAGCTGGAACAACCCCCTGTGTGAGTGACAGGTTTCTGCAGGCACTGGATACCGTCACCTCCGCTGGGTGCGATTTCCCTTGCTGCCATCACTCTGAGCTGGCAGTTTCCAAATCTGAGTAAAAAACACAATTCATGCCCAACCTTCTTACCTCAGTAAATGTCAGGATTTACTGTCATTCACGGAAACCACTGACTTGACCCGCGCTTTTGTCAGTATTTATTTTTTCAGGTCACTACATCTGCCATCCATCTCCGTGGACACTGGTATTTCAGAAAGGGGGAAAACAAGTCACAGATGGAGAGCCAAGCCCAGAGCCAAACCTCACAGTCAGCACATGTGTGTCTGTGCAGACATGTACATGTTGCCCCCAGCCAACATATGACCTGCCACACACAGGGAAACCAGTGGAGATGTTTCCAGGGTCTCCTACACAGCCTTGTGCTCTTTGGGGGAATAAATGAAATCACTGAACCTTTTACAGAATCCCCTGCTGCATGGAGAGCTCATGTGCCTCTAACTCAGAAAGACAACAGAGGACCCAAAGCCCCTCTATAGGTCTCCTGGGTCTCATAAAGGTGCAGACAGACCTTCATAAACCCGTGGAGCCACTGCCCAACTTGGGGCACCTGGCTGCACCCTGCGGGGTCTGCTAAGCCCCAGTAAGCCCAGCCAGCATCCAGAATGGTGACCCAGGGAGGAGGCCTGGCTGCCAGGGACACTGGCTACCACTGGCTGCTCAGCAAAGCCACCATGAGCTTGCAAATTCTCTATAAACAATTACACAGGGGCCAGATCCTGAAGCTCTTCCTTCTCTCTTTACTCAGACCAGTCTCCACTGAAGTCATGGAGACATTGGTCCAAATACAACCGAAGGAGTTCAGGATTTGGCCTGGTAATAAAAACTTCCTTCCTTTGTCTACTGCTCACTCCACATGATGCCCCTGCCTCCCAGCCTCCTCCTGGCCACGTCTCCCAAGGTTGGGGCTGTCAGTTGTTTAGGTTGATGTTCATTTTACCCTCAGCCAGACAGTGGCTGTCCCCTCACGCAGCTGTGAGTTGCTGAGGTGGATGGAGCTGGGGTGGCTGGTGAGGAAGAGGGTGGATTGTGGGGTTAAATGCAACATGGCAGAGGGACAGTGCCAGTCCTGGGGACATGGATGTGTGTGGGCACTGTGCAGGCTGGGAGCAGCTTCAGTCAGCTCCCCAAAGGTAATTTCCTTCCATACCTCCTTGAGGATGGGTTGGAACATCTCCAAAAGAGCCGTTCTCCCACCCTGCTGACCGTAGAGCAAGCGCCTTGAGCTCTACACCAAACTTTTATGTGAGGGACTGGGTGAGATGACTCCTGCCCAGGAAGGTGTAGCAGGAAGTTAACTCATCTCACTGCAATGGCATCTGTGCATCACGCTAGGAAGTGACACCATAAGAACCACGGATAACTTTAAACAACTTGCAATATGAATTTTGCTGCTTTTTCTGCCTCGGGACAGCCAGGAGGATGCAAAGCCCCGTCATCTCCCATGGGTACCACATCCCCAAGCACGGTCATCTGAAACGTGCAGTGGGGCTTGGGGCAGGAGCTCCTGCTTCCTTCCCATGTCCACCAGCCTTGCACACACCCGTGGCACGGACAGAGCAGTATATGAACACACTGATACAGCAGCTCCCTTCGCACCCGTCTCCCTGCTTGTGCTGCTTGATGACAGAAGCAAACATGAAAGGAAACTGAACTTAGCTTAGTTTGGTCCTGAGGTCCCAGCACATTTGGATGACCTTAAACCTCAGCCCTGCAACTCACAGATGTTTACATGGGTGACCTTGTCATACAGTGGATCACTCAGAGCACCAAAACAACCCCTGCGAGTTCCTGCTGAGGACTAACATCTTGCAGTAGAGATTTTTAACACTTCTCAGCTAAAGCCAAAATGGTCAGAGATGCACTTTGGAGCGTGCAGCACTATCCACTCCTGGGAACACAGAGCTCTGAGCTCACCAGAGGACTGGTGATATCAGGGGGCAAGGCTGTGGCAACATCTGGCCTTTGCGCAGGTCTGTGGGAGCCCAGCTGAGCCAGATCAGGGTCCTGCACCCCAATGCAGAGCACAGCGATGCCAACCTGGGCATTCCACGGACTGAGAGTCCAATGCCCTGTCCAGTGGCAAAGGCAGCTTTGCTTCGGGCTTGCTCTTGAAAAAATACAGCCTGGCTGTACATTCCGCCCTTTTTAAATACATTAATTGCCATGGAAACAATGTTGGTTTTGGTATGGGAGAAGCCTGGTGGCCTCCACGGATGCAACATAAAAATCAGTGGATACATTAACACACCAGCTGCATTTCAGGACCTTCTGTGGCTTTGGGGGTGGTCACCATGGGCACACACGAGGGAATGGCTCAGACACTAACAAGATGCCATCTTCCATAGAGAGAAAGATGGAACCAATAAAATATGCAGAAACATCTCCTTTGTAGTATTTATCTACTTGGGCAGAGCACTCTTGTATGGGAGCTGCTCCCAGTACTGATGTGTGTGCTCAGTTCTTGGCTCTGGCCATGGCTCCCAGCTCCTGCTGAGGCATCCGAACCCTGGCTGCCCTTCACATCCATCCTCAATGCCAGTGAGCCCAAAGTCTCACCTGGTCTCAGACCTTAGCAGGGTGGCTTTGCTCCATGCCCCCCCTCTCCCCATCACCTTAGACACCTCACCAAAAGCAAGAAAAAGAAAGATGAAAAGGCCAATTAAATAGCACTGAGAGGGTTTGTACCCAAAGCAGCACAAAGGGAAAGGCTGTGAGTGCCCTTCCCGCCATGCCCACAGCCACCCCCAAGAACTTGGTGGCAAGGGCAGCCCCAGCTGTCCCCTCCTGGTGAGGGGAGCACTGCCCTGCTCCCTGCCGTGCCGCCCATCATAAAGGGGTCCCTGAGCTGTTATCAGGCAGTGACAGTTTCCGTCGTCAGATTCCTCCTGTCCGTCAGGAAAGCTAAATAAGGAACATCGTTCAGGCGGCTGCAGGAAGAGGGGAAATGCAGGGACATCCGGCCCAGCTGCCAATTTTTCCTTTCCCATGAACCACCACTGACCTCTGCCAAGGGAGAACCTGGACACCCAGCCTGGCATCGGCACTGCTCCTCTTTGCTTAACCCTTCCCTTGGGTTGCCCCAGCCCCTGGAGCCCGCTGGGTGGTGTGGCCATGGTGTGACGGTGTCTGGGGGCTGCGTCACCAGCGCTGGCACCCCAGGCCAAGGCGGGCAGACCCGGTGCACTGGCTGGCATTTGCCCATCCAGCCAGAGCCAAGACCACAAGAAGGCTTAACTCTGCCACCCCCGCACTTGGCTAGGCAGCTACACCTTGTGTGGAGGCAGCAGGTCCCAAAAGTATCAGTGAGCTACTTGACCACTTCTCTCTTTGCATGCACTGAGACCAGGAACAGAACTGAGCTTGTCCTCTTACTTATCCCTCCGAAACAGAACTGGAGTTTTCCAGGTTCTGCCAACAGTTGCAACCAGCTCTGGGCTGGCTGCTCCTCTTTCCTCACTCCAAGGCTCTGCCCATCAGCAAGATAGACAAGGACACCTGCAGTCAACTCAGCCCCTTTCCATGGTCCTTCCTGGGGACATCCTCAATGCCTTTCACTGCAGGGGAGGAAGCGCAAGGGGCCTGGTTGTTACGTGCTCAGACAAGGGGAGACCACAACACTTGCTCAGAGTATCTCCTGCCTTCCCCCACCACCCTGTTCTCTCTGTTTGCCCAGTTTAGACTCTTTTCCTAACCTCCTAAACTGATCCTCCCTCATTAGCAGATGACGTCCATCCCATGGCACCTCCAGGTTTGGCTGCAGAGCCTGTGCGAGGGATCCTCGTCCTGGAAGGCGGGGGCAGAAACACAGCAAGAAAAACAATTCACACGTGGGAGAACTTGTAAGGCGAAATACAAGTCACTGGCCGAAACCTGTTTCTGCTACCTCAGCAGGGAAACAACTCCAGGAGAGACTCCGAGACTCCCCACTTAATATCCTCAGCTTATAAAACTTAGTGGGAGTTTCAGCACCGGCTGCTGCAGGGCTGGGTTTTCACCCTCCTTCTGCTGAACTTGCACCTAGAGATGGAGCAATTTGCCTGCAGCCACTCAACAAAACAAGCAGCCACGCCGGGCTGGAGGGCTCGTGCCCCGTCCCCGACTTGACCACAGGCCATCTCCACTTCCACTCTTCTGTGTTAACAATGAGGCACCGCAGATGGGCAATAACGTTGTGTGCCGAAAACATCAGAACTATTCTGACCAGAGAGAAAAAGCCCCCCTGGGACCTGGCTAACCTCCTCTTTTAACAACGTGAAACAAGAAACAAAGGTCCGGGATAGCCAGAGGCAATAAAAATCCTGGAATTCATTTAACCAGTCACTAGATGCCAGTGCAGCTGCAGCAGTATTTCTTTTCCTAATGAAGGACAAAAGATAATTCCAGCTCTGGCCCAGGGCAAGGCTCAGCTCTGGTCCCCCCTGCAGAGCCTGGCAGGCACCAGGTGGCTGCAGTCCCCTCATGGCACCCAGCTGTTGTGGGACACTGCCCCTCGCCCAGCTGCAGACCTGCAGGAGCTGCAGGGGTAGCTGGGGTAGGTCAAAGCGAAACATGGCACTGGACACCTCTGGCTCACAGTCCAGGGTGGGAAAGGGGACTTTGAGCTTTACCCAACCACCTGTGGATTTTTTCCACTGGTGATGAGCACCACTGCTCTGAGGCAGCGAGCACCAAACCACCATCCCTGCACCACACTCCGCATCCTCCCAGCACGGGAACCCAGCAGGAACTGCCTTCTCCAGGCAAGCCGTGATTTTGCAGCCCTCAGTCGCAATGCCCCAGCCCGTCTTCCCCAGCGGAAGAGCCCTCTGACGTTTAGTCATTCCTCACATGGAAACCACCGTGACTGCTGGCTCTCCCCACCCTCCCTGGGCGGTACAGCCATGGCAGGGCTTTCTGCTTCTCCCCACACCTGCAGGACCCCCCTGGATTACCATCACCCCTGGCTTAGTGCAGTTTTCCCCCATCTATGGTTTAAATACAGAGTTCCCCCAAATTTGGAGTGAGTGAGCCCCTAGCCTTGCCCCCACGGTCCAGCAGGGTGAACGCAAAGACACCCAGTTTATTTGGAAATCTCTCTGCTGTGCCAGCTGGAGTGGCTGGGGAGGTGGGTGAGGCAGGTGCTGTCTCCAGGGCTCACCTTGATCCCCAAAACTGTTGAGAGCTGAGCAGACGTGGGGACCCATCGAGAGTCCCCCTCCAGCTCTGCAAGGCAACCTCCCGAGTGCTGCGGATGTCCCGCACAGCACTGGGGAAACCACTGCCTGCCCACCTCCTGATGCCGTTCCCGTGGGATCCCGCTCTCCTTTTCCCTCCCCAGGAACTGCCTCGGGACGCCGGGAACAGCCTGTTCCCTCCCGGCCGGCTGGGAGCACCTGCCCTTCCCACGCCTGCCCTGGAAAACGCTGCACCAACGTGGGGCCAAGAGAAACCCTGGGGATGGTGATCCCGCATGGAGCAAGCCCATGGGAGAGAGGCACGGGAGTGGGACACACTGGAGAAAGGCCCCTCCATCCCGTCTGCACTAGCTGGGGACAGTGTGCTGCTGGGGGGAGTGTCCCCCTGCCCAGACGTCAGTCTGAGCTCAGCACTCACGCCCTGGTGGGTGTTTGTGCAGGCAGCCAGCCGTGGGCTCGCGTGCCCGTGCCAAATCCCAGGGTGGCAGTTGCAGTTCGCTCATCTGAAATCATCCTTAAGCAGACAGCAGGGCACAAGAGCCGTGGCTGCCCCCTCCCTGGCAGCCCCCCGGGGACCCCCCATCCCTCCCATCACCCACCTCCCCTCGGGGGAGCCCTGGCTCTGCCTCAGCGCTGACAGCGGCCGGGCTGAGCCCGAGCGAGGTTTGCCGTGCACTCGGGGCTGTTGCTGAAACAGCCCGTGTTTATTGCTTGCAATAAAGCGACCGCTCCAAATCCCAGCTGCGCAGGCAACTGTTGCTGCTGGCACGGCGAGCGCGGGGCTGTCCGAGCCCCCGGCCGGGAGGGCTGTGCGAACCTACAGGGGGGCAGGCGGCCGCAGCCAATGCAGTCGGCTCCGGTCCTACACAAGCACGGGCCCTTCCCTCACGCAAAGGAAGCGGCGAGCCAGCGACCCCAGCGGGATTATTTGGCTGGTGGTCAGCCAGCCAAATAATTTGGGATTATTTGTTGGTCAGCACCGCTCTGTGCCCGGAGGGTGCTGGCTCAGGCAGGTCACATTCTCATCTCCATCCACAAAGATGCCCGTGGGATGGAGGGGGTGAATCTCTGCCTGCTCAGGGCAGCTCCACTCCATCCTGGGACCACAGTGGAGCTGGAATGTCGAACAGCTGTGTGCTCTTCGGCATCCTCTAATGCTGGCCTATTTATCCAGGCGGTGGGGTGAAGGAACAAGCAGGACACGGCACCAGAACAGACCTTTCGTGATCCTGAGATGAGTGTTTCATCATTCCCAGGTGGAAGAGTTTCACACCTCCATCCCTGCTTCCAAAGGGAACAAATATTTGCACCCAGTTGGGATTACGTTTAAAGAGGAAAATTCGTGGGTCCTTTACACACTGACAAATTGATCTCGGGTAGAATGGAAGAAAATCCCCAGCGTACAATCCCCCAGCTGAGTTTCACATCGCCCTTCATCGCTGCACTAATCAGGCAGCACGGAGAGCTTCAAAGCTCTGCGCCGACGAGGCCACACAACACGCAGCCAGGCCGGCCAGAGCCTCCCCGGCACCGCTCCCGCACCTCCAGCAGATGAAAGAACCCAGGGAGAGCTACATGATGCTTTACAAATTGCTAACAGGAGAGCTTTGAACAGTTGCAGCTCCCGCTGCGATGCCACCGACAGCAGGTCCCTTTCTGTCCACCCTCCTGGAGCTCTCACTGAGCTCCAGCAGCTCGCTGGGTCCTTCAGCCCCACAGCACCAGAGCCACCAGCAGCATTTTGGGCAGAGCAGGTCGACAGTGATGCTGCTGCTGATTCTGTTCCTGCCGCACCTCTGCAGCCAGATCTGCAGCTCTCCTGTGAGCTCGCTTCAACAATGGCAGCAAATGCCACTGGTGACAGTGAATCACTGGGTTGAGGCTTCAGAAAATTTTATTTATGCTCCAAAAATGTATCTCCCGACGTTGCAAGCTTCCACCATTGCTTTCTTTTGGTCTTGCTCTGATTTGGGCTGTAAATGCTTTACTCGGGCAAGCAGGAGCTTCTCTGGGTGTAGCTGGTGGGGTGCCCTGTCCCCGCTGCCTTGGCAGTGCCCACCCAGCTCTGCACTGCCCCAGTCTCTGCTCTCTGGAAGGGTGCCACAGTCCCACCTCTGCAGTGGTCCTGCACCCACCTGGCCCAAGCCACGTTCGAGGGTTTGACCCTCTGCCCAACAGCCTTTTGCCCCAGAAGCGTAACGGGAAGGGAAAGCATTTCACTGGGACCTGCCTTGAGTCACTTCCCAGACGGAGCAGAGCTGGGAGAGGCAGGCTGGACAGCATTGCTGGACCCCCGCCTCCCCGCGCCTTCCTCCCCACCGCGCTGCCCAGCACACACAAATTAATGACTCTGGGAGTGAAAAAATAAATAAACAGAGCCCGGACCGGCCTGCAGCCTGTCCTCCGGCCAGGCGCGTCCCCGCGCAGGGATATCCCTCCCGCGAGGGTCCCTTGGGGTATCTCCCTGCTCGCAGCGAAGCACCCACGGCCCCGGACCCCGCGGGGACCGCAGCAGGATCCTCCCGACCCGTCCTCTCACTGCGGGCACGCTGCCACCGCCGTCGAGGACACCCGGGCGGGCACCGCGGCGCGTCCCGGTCGGGGATGGGCGAGCCCGGGGCGGGCAGCGCCGGTCAGGGATGGGGAACCCGGGGA
>WEKX01005975.1:650113-689384 GCA_013390025.1 Pitta sordida
GGGTGACCCGCACCTGCGGGGGTGTGAGCATCCCTCCGCACCTGGGTGTCCCCACCTGTGTGCGTGGCTCTGCTTCCCCTGCAGCTGGCGACAGGTGTGTCCCCCAGCTGTGTGCGTGGCTCTGCATCCTCCCTGACCCACGGGCATATGAGCACCCCCACACCTGCGTGTATATTCAGGTGTGTATATTCCCCCCTCACACCTGCGCGCACTCCTGTGCCCCCGCCTGCACCTGCGTGTGAATGCCGGCACATCGCCCGGGTGCACAGCCCGGCCTCCCGGAGCAGAGGGAATCCAAACACCCTCTCACAACAGCGAGCACGTGTGAACGAACACATCTCACACCTGCCTGCACACACCACCTTCCCCTCCCTCTCAATTCCACAGCTCACACCTGTACGCCCACCCCCAGGCACACGCATCCCTTGGATCCCGCTCCTCGCGCACCCCCCGGGGCACACCAGGGTGCACACGCACTTGGGTGTGCGCACACTGGCAGCCCTACTCACTGCGGGGGCACTAGGGACACGCCGTCCCTCCCCTCACAGCTCCAACCCCCCCAGCACCGCTCCAGGTGGCACCTGCACCCTTCTCTGGCAGGTGTGCGCCGAAACCCACACGCAGCCGAGCTGTGCCACCCCTCCGGTGCCAGCGGCGCTGCCCCCGCACCGCTGCCACTGCCAGCGACAGCGACAGCGGCTCGGAGCGAACCGGCTGCGAAGGCGCCGCAGACGGAGACTGTGGCAGAGGTTTTTGGGAGCGCGGGGGCACAGCGGGCACAGCCCTGGTCAGCTGCCCGTGCGCCCAACCAGCCCTGAACGGGGAAATCAACGCGGCCCCGCGCTGCGCCCCAGGCGGGTGTTAATTGGGATCGATTGCAGGCAGCGAAGAAAGAGGCTGAATGAGAGCCATGTGCTCGTGGCTTCGGAAAGGCATGAAAAACTCCCGGGGCGCTCAACTGCTCACAGTGCCAAACCTGTGGAAGAATTCACCCTGTCCTTCTCCTGGAGCCCTCCGAAGGACTCCGAGCCCCCGAGTTTATTTTATACAGCTTCCCCCAAAATCAAATTACCGAGTTCCTAACCCTGGGAGTGATTTCTGCATCACTCTTCAGCAGACCTAAATCGGATCACCTCCCTCCTTGACCCCAACGGAGCAGAAAGCTGCGGTGTCCCTTCATTCCAAATGGATGTTCAAACCCCCGCAAGTTTCTGGAGAAAGATTTTTAAAGCTCTCCATGATGACAGAGAACTGGGGACGGCACAGAGGGGCACTGCCCACCACGGGAGGGTTAAGAACTGAGATTACGGGATCAGACCCCTCCCCAGCGCCGGGGGCTGGGATCGGAGACAGGACAAACATTGGGCTCCCTGCCATGGCAGTGTCCCCACGGTGGGGACAGCACCGGGGGGCATCGCGCTCCTGAGAGATGAGCAGCGAGGTGGTGAAGGCTGGAGAGTGATGGGGGGATGCAGCACATCGCTGAGCTGCAGGACAAAACTCCCACTGAGAGTCAGCCTGGAGAAGCTGAGTGCAAGAGGAGCAGTGGGTCTGACCCACAGTTGAAGGGAGGGGAATCCTCTGGCCCCTCAAACCCCAAGGAATTCTGGCATCCTCCATCCATTGCAGCCTGAAGGTGGCACCGGGCAGGACCAGCCCGTCCATGCTGCCATCTAACATCGGGACACCGGGGAGGGCTCGCCCCGCCACATCAGGGAATTTTCCATCACAAACAGGGCGAGTGTGGGACCGATGGGACCTTTCCATTGTCTCCGCCCTGGAAAACAAAAGGATCTTATTTTAAAATCTTGATCGCCTTCCAACACGTGGGGGGACCCGAGGAAGCAAAGGCTTCCCCAAAGCACATGATGAAGACACAGACAGGTCTCAGCAGCAGTGCCAGGACAGGAGCAGTGGGACACTGCCCAACCTCAGCATGACTATGGGAGAGGGACACTCAGGTGGCTCTGGGGACACCCAGGGACAAAGCAAAGAGGTGACCCACAAGGAAAAGACAGCCTGGTCCTGGAGGGAGATGGCAAGAGCCAGCCCTGGCAGATGCAAATGGATGCTGGATCAGAGGGATGTTTCACCCCTATGGTGCCCTCTCCCATCCCCATCCCCTCCCGCCTGAACCTATAAGTGTGGGGCAAGGCCTCTGCCAGCAGGGCCAGGCAAGGACATCACACTCCAAAATGTGGCTCTGCCATGGCCACCATGCACAGCCCAGCAGAAGGAAGGATGTGCTTCCTCAGGAGCCTGCTCAGCCCGGGGATTTGGGACAAGCTGGTTTGGCTGCTCTCCAGCTCTGCCATGGGCATGGGGGAAGTGTGGGAGGTGGCAGCGATGGCACTGGCATGTATCTCAGTCTGTGCCACACTGGCCCACGCGGCACAGGCAGCACCAGGCAGCAGGACCCAGAGGACAGTGGAGCCTGGCTGTGCTCCCTCCCTGCCTGGTGGATCCTCTTCCCCTCACATCTCGGGGATGTCGCCTGCTGCTGCCCAGCCTTGCCTGCCTGCAGTGTAGGTGGGCAGCTGATGGGCTTCAGCCCCGCCAGTGCAGCTCCCTGCCAAGATCAAACCAGCCTCACTTTACCACAAAGGCTCCCAGCCCTTGCAGGGGATGACACAGCCCCAGTCAGCAGCATTTCCAAGCCAACAGCTCTTTCTTCTCCACTCTTATTTCAGTTCAGGCTGCAGGGCAGTGAGAGGAAGCAGGAGGTGGGAGAGGAGGCAGAGTCCAGCCCAGGGACTCAGCAGGGAGGGAGCAGAGCTCACTGATGGGCTCAAGGTCAAATGGGGGCCAAGAGGGAGAATAACCCCAGGCAGCCCCTCCAAGCACACCTGACCTCTGAGCAAAGCTGCACAGAGCACGGGCTGGAGCAGGGGTCAGGGGGCTGCTCTGTGCCCCCAAGCTTCCTACACCCCACAAGAGCAGATCCTCCCCCGGCACACAAGCCCCGAGCAGGCCCAGCAAGCACCACTGCTTTTCAAATGAGCTTTAATAGTGACGGGTGGAGGTGAGGCAGAGTCATATTCCCCGGGCTGCAGCAGGTCCCAGGCTGAGCACCGAGCTCCCTCTGCTGCCAGACTGCAGCCCTTCCCCGGGAAGCTCTTCCAGCACAGGGAGCCCAAGGCTGGGATGTGGAGTAGAGTGACAACAGGCACCTCATGGTGCTCGGGGACCATGCCCTTCCCTTATGGATGGGAGCACGGAGGAGCAGGAGGCGCCATGAGCCTGTGACCACAACCACTGCAGCCCCGTTACTGAACTATGCCATCCTCAGGCATGGAAGGTTCTTCCAAGAGGCGCCAGGAGCCTCTGTGAATGCCTAGTGGCAGGCACAGCCCACGGCACATGGAAGGGAGCACAAACAGGAGCTGGGAAGACACTCACCCCCCTCCTTCCTCCCCAGACTGGAACTAAACCAGCCCCTTAACACCTATCGGGGCTGTGTGTGCAGAACTGGCCTCCAGCACAGCCCCAGGCAGGAGCCAGGCTGGTGTCCCTCACAGAGCCAGGTGGCAGAGGCGCATGGGCTCCATGTTGTCCTTCCCATCACTGAAGCAGGTGCTGAAGAAGGGGCAGTATCTGTGTGCGGAGACCTGGTGGAAAGTGAAGAGGTGGGACATGTCCCCAGCATCAAAGAAGGCGACAGTGCCCTCCTGGCAGTCCAGGAAGACCCCCACCTTCCGTGGGGGCTGGCGGGGAGTCAGGCGCACCCAGGGGCTGGCGGTGGCCCAGTATTCCGTCCTGTTCCGCAGGCGAAGTGTCCAGTAGCCATTCTCTGGGCACAGCTTGACCTTGGCTGCCCGGTCCACAGTCTCAGCAGCCACCCCCAAGTCCCACTTGGTTTTGCTGCCCACCCAGACCTCCCAGTAGTGCCGGCCGCTGTCGAAGGCCTGCGAGCTCAGGACATTGACGCACTGACGGAAGCGCCGGGGGCTGCTGGGGACGGGCTGGGCTCGATCCCGCTCTGTCACTGCTGTCAGGTCTCTGGAGAAGATCAGGTTGGGGTGGGCTGACTCAGGGTCAAAGGTGAGCGGGGCAGGAGCTGTGAAGACATCAACCACGGCATTTACCCGCTGCAGAGCACCCCTGGCCCGTCACCACCCAGGACAGCCACCCCTCACCACGATGTGCTCACCAGGGCAGATGGAGCGCAGCATCTGTCTCCAGAAGATGTACTGCAAGGGGCCGCTGTGGCAGTCCCTGTAGTGCTGCAGGTCCAGGGCAGGCTGGGTCTCCACACGCACTGAGGGCCTGGGGCAGAGAGCAGCAGTCAGCCTCTCTGCTGGGTGAGGCACGTGCGGACAGCACGGGCAGGGCTGCTGCATGGGGCAGATCTGGTTAAAGATGGGACACAAACCTCCCTGGCAGCTGTTTGCCCTGCCCGATGCAGCTCTGCCCCCACCACAGCATGAGGCTCAGGGCAGAGGTGTCTGACACAGATCCTGCAGCACTGCCCGTGGTGCTGGGACTCCCCAGACACCCGCATCCAGCAGACCCCTGCATGGGTGAACAGGCCAGGCCTGTGGAGCTGGGCTCCATCCCAGCGAGCCAAGGGACAGGGACACGCTCCCCTATGGCAGTTCTGGCCCTCAGCTACTGTCAGACTCAAACCTGCACCTCCAGGTCAGTGCTACAGCCTATTAGTAAGAAGCTAAGAAAGGGCAGGGAGAAGATGAAGCACTTAAGTTTGCTGCATCAGCCTTGTTGCCTCTTGCAGCACACTTGGCTCTTGCACCCATCCCAAACCAGCAACTCTTCTCTACCCACTCTTCCAGTCCAGCTATCTCAACATGCATGATGTTCCCTGGGAGGAGCATCCCACGTGTGCTGGGGACCAGCCTCCGCCTTGCACAGCACCAGCAGCTTCCTGAGCAATTTGTGATGCTTTAAAATAATGGAGATAAGATGCCTCTCTCACGTGCTCCCAGCCAGAGACAGAGATAAGCTCCTGAAAAGGGAATCAGCTTCTCTCATGCCAGACACATACCTGATATCCAGGCTCTCCACCTGCAGTGAGAAGAGAGAATTAGCAATTCATGCAGCTGCACAAATAAGCTTCTTGTCCTGCCTTCTGCTGTCACACAGCACAGAGAGCGGAAACCAAGCCCCCGAGGCCCCCACCCTGGGGAAAACTGACTGGGCACTGGGACAGAGAAGGAACAAGGCTCCCAAGACACGCCACATCTGAGACCACTGTACACCTTGTGGCTAAAGTCTCCAGACTCCACGGGATTGGACAGATAATCCAGAGGGATGGCAGTGAGAATGACTTCCTGGTACAACCTAATGCTGTCACTTAGCACTCTCCCCACCCCAAATTCGGATCCCAAGACATCCCTCAGCCTCCTGCCAGAGTCAGCCAAGTGTTCTCACCTCCAGCAACGACACGTCTTCCACCCTGCTCAGGGCCTGCTCCACACGCTCGATGTCCCTCTGCAGCACTGCCATCCCCTCCTCCAGCCGGCCCACGTGCCTGTGTAGCCGTGCCAGAGCCTGCTCCTCCTCCTCACCCAGCTCTGCCAGCACAGCTTGCTCCTTCTCCTCCAGGATCTGATGAAGGCGAGCAAACTCGGCCCGAATCTTGAAGTTCAGCTCCCCAGACACCTTCTGAGCAGAGGGAAGAGGCAGAAGATGAGCCCAACAGCTAAAACACACAAGGAGGTGCAGAGGATAGCTGGGCCTGTTAGTGTCCTGGAAATCTGAGAGTCTTAGACATAGCTATGACTTTTTTTTTGGATGGAGAACAAGACACCAGGAGAAGTTTCAAGGCTGCAGAGACAAAGGAAAAAAGTTCCCCAAACCAACCCCAAACCCCAACTCTATCAGAGGCTCAGTCACCTTAGCCAGAAATCCCTGCTTACAGCCACAGCCCTCTCCCACACCACCAGGAATTTGCCTGTGGGCAGGACTGGAGCTCCGGAACTTTTCTGGAGCTGCAGACTCAGCTGTTCAGGTTAGTCTGGATTTACCATTCCAGACTGTGGGCAGAGCTGCCTGACACTGGTAATTTGCTCTCTTTCTCTGATGGTTCCATCTCTCAGGGCCCCAGTAGGATGGGGAGCTGCACAAACTCATCTCAGTCATTAAGCCTGATAAAATTTCATTCATCTCTTTTCTGAGGTCACTTTTTTTTTCCAGTTGTTTACTTGGCCTGCCAACCTGCTGCATTCCTGCCTGTTTACAAGGAACAGCCAATGACTTTTTATTTTTCTGATCTTTAAGCTTTTGATCTCCAAGTACAGCCTCAGCCCTCGTTATTTTCTCAAGGAGTGCCTCCTGAAGGGCACATCCCTTTCTCCTCACAGGAAACCCATCTCCCTCAGAGTACATCTGAAGCTCCACCAGCCTCCCTCTACTCTGGGAGCTGCTTGTGCTGACATTTCTTAGTCAGTCCTTACACAGCAATGGGACAACACGCGCTTATCTGCTAATAATTCTCCACTAACCTCAAAAGGCCTATTCCACACCTGGCAGTGGGACAGAGGTATGAAACAGAGCAGGCTGGGGGATCAGAGGCTCTGGCCAGAAGACAGTCTCCCATCAGTTTTCTCTCATTGCTTCCCTTTTCCTTAAACTCACCTGCCAACACTGCTACTGCCTCAGCCCCTTCAGCTTCGCTGCCACCCCTTCAGACACACGAGGGGATTTCAGAGCTGCCAAGAACGAATGCTCTCCCAGAGGGGCAGTTCTGCAGGGCCAGAACAGGCTGCTCAGCCCATGGCTCTCACCACTCACATCTCAGCTCTGCTGCACCAATGCACTTTGTAAACACTGCATTAACGAGTGCTTAATGCCCTGAATATCCAGCAGTGATGGGCTTTGGCTCACAGTGCAGTTTGTGCACATCCCCAAGCAGATACACATCTAGATTTTTACAGGAAGCTGAGCTAAGCTCCAGCTGAAGTGATACACAGATTGAGCCAGGGGCTGTAGGAAGAGCAGCTCCCACAGGGTGTTACCGTCAGGCCACAGATCTTCTCCTGTGTCACACGCTTCTTCTGCAAGAAGTTCTCCATCTCCTTCTGACGAGCTTGCAAAGCGTCTTCCAGGTGCTTCTGCAGGAGGAAAAGAAGGCAAGGAGGCCACTTCAGTACTCTGCTATAACTCAGGGGCAATCCCAGTTCCTAAGGCCAGCATTACAAGGCTGCAACAGGATTTCAAATAAAGGCTGTAAACAGAGGCAAGCACCGGATGCACAGGCTTGAGAATTACGTATGTGTGCAAGTAATTAAACCCATTAATTTTTAAGGCTGTGAGCTCCAGCCTGGGAAATCTGTTTGCAGAGGCTTTAAGCCCTGTGTAATGTGAATTGAGAAGTACAGGGACTGTCCCTGTCCCCTTGAGCAGTGTACCTGGCACAAGCATGGTGCCTGCATGAGAAACGACGAGACATGAGAAACGACGAGGCACAGCACTGATGGAAACAAATGCAAGAGCAGCAAGTGTTCAAAGGACAGAGAGCTAGAAGGACATACAGAGAGGGAAGAGACACAAATGTCACTGCTCTTGGGTCAGGCCAGGCGTCGCAGCGGCTGTGGGAGGACGGGGTGGTGGGCTCGTGGTGTCACCTGAACCCTGCTCTCCAACCTGGCACAGGCCACCCACCTGCATCTTCCGCTGGTGCTCGGCGGAGCCGCAGAGCCGCACCTTCTCCACCAGCCCCGAGAGCAGGTAGTGCTTGCGGAAGGCGCGGCTGGGGAACTCCCGGCGGCACTGGGGACACGAGGGGACGCGGGGGCCGCTCTCCCAGTAGCGCTGGATGCAGCGCTGGCAGAAGTGGTGCATGCAGTCCAGCATGACGGGCTCGCTGAAGAGCTCGCAGCAGATGGCACATGTCAGCTCCTCCCGCAGGCTGCGGTCCCGGCCCCTGCCCGCCATCCCTGCTGGAACACAGACCCCACCCTCAGCCTCCTGCCACCACCATCCCCAAATCCCCTTCTGGCCCCGCTCTGTGCTCTGGGGCGCGGTGTGGTCCCCAGACCCCGGGCGGGACGGCACAGGACCTGCCCAGGGCGTCTCCTGCGCTGGAAAGCCCCGAACGCCGGGAATTTCCGAGGAGCCCTGCCCGGGACAGGCCCTGGCGAAGCGACAACTTGCTGTTTCCCTGTCATTCCAGCGCAAGTGCTCACAGCATCCCACAGGGCCCGGCCGCGTGTCCCCAAAGTCCCCCCCAGTAAGAGATCACCCGGCCACACCCCGGGGAGCTGCGGGGCCATCCCAGCACCGCGTGTCGCACTCCCACGNCTGCGAGCGGGGAATGCGGGGCGGGAACGGGACCGGGACCGGGAATGGGAAAGGGAAAGGGACCGGCACCGGAGTGCCTTGCCCTGCCTTGCCCTGCCCTGCCCTGCCTTGCCCTGCCCTGCCCTGCCTTGCCCTGCCCTGCCCTGCCCTGCCCTGCTCCGCACTGTCCCACCGCCGCAATCAGCCTCCAGCGGAGGAATGAGCTCCGGGCAGAAGGTCCGCCCTGCTCCCGCTCCGGCCGGGGCGTCGGGTCAGCTCAGGAGTCACAAGGGAAACAAAGGAGGGGTTTTCGTCCTTGTGCGGTCACCTGATGGTGGGCCCTGGGAAGTGACAAATGCTGGAGGACACGTGAGAAAAATCACAAGAACTTTCAGTACGGGAACTAAAAGCAAATAAAACTGGAAGGGGGGGGCTCACACAGGGACTTGGAAGACTTGCACCGACTGCTTGTGTCCTTAAGCACTGTTAGGGCATGTCCCCAGTAGGGTGATGTGCCAGGCACTGCCCAACCACCGCCCTCCTCCTCCTGGTGCTGTCTTCTCATCATTAGTGCAATTAGTGCAGAAAACACTTCTGCACATCTTCTTTTGCTTGTCTGAGGGATTTTCCCAGGCTTTCTCTAGCACTGCTGGGTCACTGGCATGTGGCCAGAGCAGCCCTGCCTGCAGCCATCGGCCTCTGCCTTGTCCCCTTGTCCCCGGGGTCACACACCGCTCCGCTGATGTTTGGACACAAGGACCTGGGGGATGCTGGCCATGGGCAGGCAAGGTGCACAAATGGACCTCTGGGCGGCCAAGCGAGTGGCATCCACAGAGAACAAGGTCAGCCGTGCCAAATAGGCTGACAGCTCCCACACAGTTATTCTGGGAGCCCAGGACCTGCTCCATCCTGCTGGGTGAGGTGAGGATTGTCTGCGCTCTCCTGCTCCAGTACGTGTGGTGGCAGTGGGACAAGGGAGCTCAGTCCCTGATGGTCACTGGGGGACAAAAGGCACTCACTGGGCAGGAATTGTTTCCACAGGCTGAACCTGCTCCCATTGCTGCCCTTTTCCTCTTTCCACTGCACAGCTCAGCAGAGTCCCCATGGGAATGCCACTAATACCTAGGGATGACACAGGGATCCAGGGATGGCTGTGACTTCATGCAGCAAGACCTGACACCCGACATTCACAGCTCTGTTGTCCCACCAGGCTGCCCCTCACCATGTGAGCAGGCTGGGGCTCGCCGGGAGCAGTGCCAGCGCCAGCGGGAGAGCAGCTGGTGTTACGTCTCATCCTCCTGCCATGTGCCAGCAATCCTGAGAAACAGCTGCCTTTGAACTCGTGGATTTTGGATGGGATCTGAATCATCTGCTTAGATGCATCCTTTTGAGAGGGAAATGACTTCGTCATCTGTGTCCAGCCCCTTATCCCCCGGCTTTGCCACCGTTCCTTCAGGAGACATTGCAGACTATGCCCAGACAGTCAGACAAGACACCAGCAAGGGACACACAGCCCAGGGGGAGGCAGGGTGCTGCTCCCTGACCTGTTGCAGCATCATGGTCCATTATTGGTGCACCTCTGCACAGAGGTCAAAGCATCAATAATTGGTTTTCAGCAGATACCTGGAATGTGCTGTTAAAGGTTATGTTCCTCCATCAGCCTGAACCATCCGTGCTGGGAGATGTCCCCATGAATCAGCATCTGTTCTATGTTCAGAGAGCTCACCCCTCCCCATGGATCTGCCCATGGAGCCCAGGGAGGTGACAGCCTCCTCAGGGCAGCTGTAGAGCTGTTGTTTGGAGAAGTGAGTCCTTCTGTAGCCAGATAACTGAAGCTTCACCCTGAAACAGCAGAATTTGGGATCATCTGATGATGACCTTCCCCTTCAGTTCCCTTGTTAGCCCCAGCTGGAGCCCAGTCCTGGTCTCTCTGTGCAGTGAGAACAGCAAGAGCATCCCCCTGGCACAGCACCCGTGGATACCCTGCCTCCAGGAGTGGCACGGGGCTGCAGGACGCTGCTCTCATGGAAAGCAATGCTCTGCACCAGGGCATGGAGCTGCCAGCTTGGGACCAGCTGCTGCAGGACAACCTGCACCACCCAACAGAGTCCTGGACCCCCTGATGTCTTGGTTTTCCCAAATAACTGCCCTTGCTGCTGACAGGATGTATTGCTCATGTGAAACTGCTTGTTTCTGTATTTGCAGGTTTGAGGTGCAAACGCAGATTTCGAAGCCAAAGGAGGAGTGGCAGCATTTTACCATGTGCTGCACCAATCCATCAATCCAAGAAGAAAGTTCTAATACAGATGGGACATTCTCATCGTGGCCGTTGCAGTTGCTGGGACATCAACTGTGAGGTGTAAAACTAGCAGTGAGTGGCAGTCATTTCCCAAAGAACACATCTCCCATCTGTGGATTGAAAACACACACCCCAGCGTCCCCCAGTCTCAGATTCCTGTTTAAGTGCTCCTGGCATCTCTTTCCTTTCAGCACTCACTTCAGTTGGCAGTGTAATGTTTTTCTTTCTTTTTTTAGCATCTCCCTCTCGGGAGGCTCCAAGCTCTGGGCTGGGACCTGAGAACGCTGTGTTTGGAGAGTTTGATTGTGCACTGGGGAGATGAAGGATAACATGGATTGGGAAGGGTTTGGCTGACAGCATGTGGATTGGGTCCAAAACCCTTCACCATTCTCTGCTCTATGGAATAAACATGTATTCTTGGAGATGGGTGTACGAGGAACCATTTGGCCTTGCAGAAGGAGGGGGATGAAGGGGGAAGCGCAATGGGTCCAGCTTCACTGGGCTCTCAGTGATACACGAGTGGAAGGGGAAGCAACTGCTGGTTGCCAGTGCCAGTCTCTTGTGGTGGCTCTCTAAACACAGGCAGGGAAGCCCCACATGGGACGAGAAGCTCTGCACTTTGATTTCCCTGTTTCATTTTGGTTTGAGGACAAATACACACCAGGGACGTGGATTCCTCTGGATCCTGTTCTCCCCTGTGGCTCTGCCCAGCAGTGCCCAGCTGTGGGGCAAGGGAGGGGCAGAGGGTGAATTGGGACCGGTCTTTTCCGTGTGCCCCAGGGGTAGGATGTGTGGGGGTGAGGATGGGGAAGGGCTCTACGGGTGTGAGGGTGGGACAGCCTGGAGCCCTTCACATTGTCCATGGCAGTGGGGCGCTGATGGTTCAGGAGAAATCCCTGTGCCCCCAGCAAGTTTTGCTTCTGAGGGCTCCTGCCAGCTCTGCTGCACTGAGACCAGGAAGGGGAAGAAATGGAGAGGAATTACTGTAAACAGAAAGAAAAGAGTGAAAGAAGAAGAGATGAGGTGAGTCAAGGTAACAGCAGCATCACTGTTAATGGATATTACACATCTCTCCGTGACCTCAGCTACAGGAACATGATTTAAGGGCCTCAGTGTGAAAAGGGAGCAGGAAATGAAGCCATGCTCCGAGATATGGTATCTTTGGATAAATAGCTGCAGAAGGAAGGTGACCAAATGGGAGGCCATTATCTGCCAATATTTTCTTCCAAGGCCCAAATGACATTGCTGTTTTGCTAAAGCCAAAGTCCTGAAGGCTCTGGAGCCTCTGAAAGTGTCTGACCAGCCTTAAATACCTCCGTGAACTGGCAGCCATGGTCCAGATAGGAGATTGTTGGAGAGATGGCAAGAGGTGTCCCTGGGGCTGCGAGAGGGGCCACTGGTACAGGCAGTGCTGGCATGTAGCAAACAGGTTGTGGAACAGGCACAGCAGGATGAACACTGTGTGGAACAGGCACAGCAGGATGAACACTGCTTAATCATGGCTTTTTTTTTATCAGGGAGATGCTCAAATACATCACTCAGTCCCAAGGTCCCAGTTTCATTTGCTGCTGAACCTTTTAGCCTTGTTTCCCTCCCGAGGACTCCTCGTGTAAACTCCCATGAGAAGGCCTGTCAGGCAGTGTGTCATGCTGACATGTGAGATTCCCCAAGCCACCCCTCTGCGCAGCCAGGAATCCACCACTTTAGCATTCCACCAACATCCTTCAGCTCCCCACACCCAGGCGCCAAAACCAGGAGATTTCTGCAAATATTAACATTTCTGGCTGCTGGTTGTTTGCCTGTTTACTCTGAGCTGTGCATGAAACCTCTCTGATACTCCACACCCAACAGGGGCTTTGCCAGGACAGCTTTGTCCTCTCAGCCTTCCACGGGTCATGTCTCAGCCCCAGCCAGCCCTGCTGGTCGCTGGGTGCAGGATGCCCCAGACCTCTGCAGAGACTGAAACATGTGGGGGTGTTGATTTTTATGCTTTTTTNTGGACCACTCCTCTCATTCATGGTGAGGCTGCTGAGCATTCATAGCTCACAGGTGAGCTGCCTCTGCAAGGACCGAAACACGTGGGGGTGTTGATTTTTATGCTTTTTTATGTTTCTGACCTCAGTTCTGTGTGAAAGGTCTTTGTGATCTCACCTTGCAAAAATGGGCTGGACAGGCTTGGCTGCTCCAGGTGCTGTCCATGAGCATCTCTATTCCACAGTCAGAACACAGTAGCCATGAAATCCAGCCCTCATGGTCACATCACATCCCCAGACTGCTTTCTCCTGCTTGATGTGTTTGCTATGTTCATTACTTGCATTAAAGACAGCTACAGAGCCCAGGTCTCTGCGTGATGTCACATAGAAAAGTCTTCAGTTCGTTCAGTGGAAATGGAGGGAATTCATTTGCCATCATGCAGCCTTCAAAAGGCAAGGGAAGTTTCTTCGGAAGATTCCACAAGAACGGCATCTCTCAGTGCAGCATTTCACACATAGCACAGGTTATTGGTCATAAATATCCTCCCTCGCTCTGTTCTTTGCTATTTCAGAAACATGCAGATGTGCTCCAAAATCACATTCATTTTGGAGAAACTCAGGCTCCACACTGCCTGCAGCTCATCAGCCTCAGGCTGGAGGCACCTCCTGTAACCCTCAGCAGGATCTCAAAGCAGCTCTTTGCACCTGGCTCTACCTCCCCCCCCTTCCAAGTTCTTACAACCACACAGTGAAAGCCGGAGCCTGAGCAATATCAAAGTGGTCACCAGAAACAAAATGAAAGAAATTCAGTTGCCACTGAGCGAGATAACCATCTCCCTTGGAGAAAATAATTAAAGTGGCTGTACCTTTGTTAAAAAAGCAGAAAGATTCTCAAAAAGATTTTCTTTCTGGAGCTGTCACCATAACAACGAATGTTTGCAAAGGATGCAATGGGGAGGGAGGGGGGAGAGACGTGCCCTCGGTAAGCACAGGGTGCCATGCCTAGCCACGCTGGTGGCCACAGGAGATGCCAACGATGAGGGGTGGGCCAGCCTGGGAGGAGGGATGCAGGGGCATGAAGGAGGCTGCTGGTGATGGGGAGGAGGAATCCTTTAGCCCTGAGGAGGGGGAAAGATGGATGGTCCTAGGAATGTTGCATAAACCTTCTGAGCTGTTCCCAGTGTCTGTGCTCTGAGGCTGTGGCAGTGCGTGGTTGGGCAGCTCGCTGCCACCCAAACCCTGTGCCAGAGCTGCCCTAAGCAGCCCTGGGAGGCAGCCAGGCTGAACCTGAGGCCAGGGGCAGGTGGTGGCCCTTGGGAGGCTGCAGCTCCTGCCTCTGGTTTTGACAGTGCAGTTCACACCGAGAGTGGTGATCTTACCCACAGAATTGATCTTTTTCAGAGTCCTGCCCTTTGCTCCCCATCCAAAGTTCACAAGCTGATTTATTTGCAATAGGAGCTGGGCAGGCTCCTTCCCCTTCCTTTTTTCAGGGGGATAAGCTGAGGCACAGCCTTGCCCAGGACAGCTGTCAAAAGGTGCCAGGGCCCTTGCGACCTTCCCCCAACTACCTGTGCTCTACCTCTGCTTCACGCTGCAAAATGACGATGCACACCATCTGGTCCTGGAACAAGGGTGTCATGGGAGGCTGTGCATCTTCTGCCCAGGCTCAATGTCACCCTGAAGGAACGTGGTTTTCCCCATGGGAAGCTGAGCACCACAAGCTGCCGCATTCTGAAGCCCTGAGCACTCCCAGAGGTAACGCTGTGCAAAGCCGTGTTTCCCCTGGTACCTTAAATACCTTAAATGCCTGGGGAGAAATAAGTCTCTTTCCCCTCCAGCACGAAATGGCTTTCAAAGTGGATTTGCAGGCTCCAGACTCACCTCCCTCATGTGTCTGGTCTGAGCTCTTCAGCAAAGGCAGAGAGGAAACCGCTACATCGAATAATAAATTGCAGGCACGTGCTCCCCTGAGCAGTCGTTTGGAAAGTGTCCCATACGCCTCATGCCAAATTTGCTGGCCAGGGAAGCTCAGTGGTATTAGCATGTTCCAGTTAATTAGGGCTGTGAGTCGTCCTTTTCATCGCCTGGAAGAGCTGAGAGAAGGACAAACCCGGAGCGCTGCCTTTATAAGGCGTTGTGCTTCCCAGCACCGTCTGGGCTCAGCCTGGGCGTGCTCTGCTCCTACCCTGGGGATGCTGCTGCTCTTTCCCACAGGGCACTCGGTGCCATACCTGTCTCTCAGTGTCAGACACTGGTTTGTGAGTCATGTTACTGGGGAACGCAGAGCCAAATGGATTTCCTGGGTTTGTACCAGGAGCGGGTCTGACTCTCCTGCCTCGGTGTGAGGAGCCACCAGCAGTGCTGCTGTGCTGGGACATTGCTGCTGGCCTGTCACCACAGAGCTGGGCATGGCTTGGGTAAGCTGCTCCCTGCTCACAGCCAGTGTGAGTCCCCCCCACACTAGGAAAGATGGAGCAAGGCGGTGAAGCAGCAAACTCAATCCTGCTGTCTCTACAGTGGTGCTGAGCACTGGATCTCAGCTCCTGGAAACCTGGTGCTTTTCGGCAGCATCAAGCCCAGAGAAGACTCTCCATGCCCTGAATTTCACAGCCATTTTCATCGCCTTCAGTCCTGACACTTTGGTAGGATTTAGGCTGGAGCTGCCACCAGCCCATCCAGACTGCTCCCATCACATAATCCAGCATTTGTAGCACTCTTTGTTATCTTGGGAGCGACAGACCAGGCAAAAATGTGTAACTTCTTTGTGGAACTTTGAAACAGGAGTATCCAGCCTAGGACAGCAAGACCTGTGATCCCCCTGATCACAGAACACGCTGCCTAAATGAAATGGGCAATTTAGAAAGAAACCCCACCGGGCAAAGTGTCATCCCTGAGCTGTCACTGCTGCACATCCAAGCACCAGGTCCCCGGTAGTGCACGTAGCCCACTGATCCAGAGGTGAGTTTGCCAGAATTAAGGATTGTTTTCACCTTTTGTATGTACAGAGAATTGAGACCCATCAAGTGATTTGCTCAAAGACAGGGAGGGGGTCTGTGATAGATGGGGAAACATTCTCCAACCCAAAAACTCGTCCGTGTTTCTCGTTTACCCAGACAACTGCTGGTCTACAACATACCATGTTTTTGCAATCCTGGCTCTGAAGAGCTTATCTGACTGCAATTATCCTCTTCTGCAGAAGCTGTTTTTTACCTGGCTTGTTACACAAACAACAAGCAACAACCCTCTAATAAATTAGCAGAGCTTTGAGTGCAGTGACTTGCAGAAACATCAGCTAAATCCAGGGGCCAGTTCTGGGCTCAGCAGTGCTGATGTCTGCCCAGAGGAACCCTGCTCAGGATGACAAAGGGACAAAGAGGGAGATCTAGGTTTGGGAAGGAATTGGTAAACCTTGTTCTGCACTAATCAACTTATTCAAATGAGTCCTGTGCGTTTGCCTGAAGTGGGGCAGGAGCTGAAGTGTGGTGATGTGTGTCCTCTTCAGCAGCACAAAAACCCCCTTAATCTTTTTCCATATGATCTCCTCCTTCCTGGCTCACTGATCCTCACCCTGCAGACACACTCAGCATCCCTGACTTCTGCCTGCCCCGAAGGAGAGCAGAGTTGTGACAGAGCCAGGACAACCCTCACAGTTTGTCTCTCCTCCTGCTCCTCCAGTGCCTCTCAGATCGCTCAGGTATTCCAGCAAACCCTTGTCCCTGATGCTGTCTCTGCTCCTTCACCAATTCCAGAAATGTTCACACAGGGACAAAAAGCTGTTACAAAATGAGAATCTGCTTTTGAATTCAGAGAGGGTGCAGACAGCTTTCTATCCGCCCTCCCACCCCTGAGTCTCTTTGTGGCTAATTTAGCTCCCAAATGCATCAGACTCCCAAATCCGCTGCATCCGTGAACTCTGGGGCTCAAATGGAAAAGGGGCTTCTCTGTTACCACAACTGGCTGATGCTTTGGAGGCTGCTCAGGAAAACACAGGCTTGACACTGCAGGAAGGAGCAGTGGAAATATTTTGGTTACGTGCAGGTGGAATTAAACATGTCAGCATTGCTGCTCCAGATGAAGCAGGATGAACCAGAGCACCTGGAAGCCTTGGTAACAGTTTTCTTAGAGATTCCTCCCAGGGAGTGAACAGATAATCCACCTTCCTTTGCTGACAGAAGTTGAGCTGCAGCGGATGGTTTGCAGCTGCCAGGTGATCAGACTGAGGAGCTGCCTGCTCACTGAGGCAGAGCAGAGCATATCACAGGCCTAAAGGCAGCCTCTCCTCAGCCCCATTTCTCAGTCTTTTGACACCATTTTTGCTCCTTGTAGCACAAATTTCATTCTTGTATTCTCAGAAGGATGAGTGAGAGCAAACTCACTTTTGCCTACTCAAAGCCCGACCACTGGAAAAGGCTTTAGAGCTGCAAGATCCTTTGGATGCTCCCATAATGTCTGAAGGGACACAAGGCTCCCAGAACACCCTGGGAGTGACAGGACACCCTGAGAGCTCGGGTGGGCCTTACTGCACTGCTCTGTCTGGCTGAAGAGGTGAGCTGATGTTGTGGAGAATGGCAGGTTCTGGTGCTAAGCCCTCACTGGACCCCGGAGAGCGTGGGAGAGGATGTCCTGGGGATTTGCCCTGACTAATCCATGATTTAAGAGTTTGCATTTGCTGTCATCCAGCAAACACCATGTGCCAAAAATGACTGGAATTCACCCCATGGTCCTGACGAAGGCTCACAGCTTCACAAATTTCTCTTCTGTCAATCATTGCCTTTGCCCCAGGCATCTTATTCCAGCCCTGGGAAGAAAAGAGTGGGGGAACTGTAGAAAAGGAACCTGAGGAATGGGCAGAAAAATCTCATGAAGAAGAGAAAGGAAGGAAAAATATCTCCCAAGCAGAAATCAACCGTCTGCTGATGAGGACCCAGGAAATGAGGAGTATCCATCCACCAGGAACAGGGAGGAGAGCAGGAACCACTCCCTGCCAGCTGCTCTTTGCCACTCTCTGCAGACCACTGGGAGACAACCACAGCTCCTTCCAAGTGGCTTTCTCTTGTCCTCCTTCCCTCCACTCTCAGCTTTCCCCAGCAGCTAAATCAACAGCCTCAGGGAAAACAAGGGGGAAGATACAAAACTCCCACCAAAATCCAGCCAGCACAGCTGGGGGATTTCATGTCCTTTCCTTTCTGAAGGGGAGGTGGGGACAGGAGGGAGAAGGATGAGACTCGTGAGGACCCTTGTTCAAGTCTTGGGTTCAAGTGCCACTTTCCACGTGATTTCAGGAATGTTCTCATTTGTCTTTTTCTGCAGAGCCATTGTAGTGTTTTCTTTTTCCTGCTGTTTTGTGACTTTTGGGGCACAAAATGTTGGTTGAAAAGCATCCATGTTTCTGTTCTCACAAAGTTAAGGAACCAAAGTCCACTGTGAGGGTAAAGAGCAAAACTTCTCTGGTAAAGTTTGAAGCTGAGGAGAGGTGTGTCCCTCCTCACCCTCTGCGAACGTCTCCTAGCCCAGGTCAGCTGCAAACTCGCAGGCTGCCTGAGGTGGATATCCCGTGCTAGGAACACGACTTCTCTTTGAAGGCAAAACCTTTGGACAGGTAGGGAGCTGCACTTATCAGCTTCCATGTGTTGCCCTGAGCACTGGAGCCTTTCCTGGGCTCCTGTGAGTGTGGATCTTGCAGACTGGGACATGAGGATGCTGCTTTTGTGCCTCTCCCTCTTTCTTGCTCCAGGTGTGTGGACAGCACCCTAAAACTGAAATTCACTTAAGCTCCATGTCCACACTGACTCTGGCTCTGGAGCAGACTGAGCCATTGCCAAGTGCCTAAAAGTTTTCAGCATTCCTTTTATTTGCATTTCAGGAGTACCCGAAGGCCTGTCCCACAGCAGCAGATGGCTCTGGGCAGGGCACTGTGCAAACACCGAAGCAGAGGAGGATAGGGGGAGGTCCATGAAGGCTCTGCTAAACTGCAGGACCTGCAGACCTCCTGCTGCAGGGGAGATCCACCTTTGGACATGGTTGTGCCAGTCCCTACGAGTTTAAAGCCTGAGGAGATGAGGCAGCCGTGGAGTGAGGGTGGACGAACACTTGCCCAGGTCAGTGGCATGGACGAGGAACCTGCAGATCTCCAGCTCCCACCACTTCTCCCTGGAGAGGAAACTGGATGTGGTGGAAGAGCTTCTCTCTGCTCGATGCAAGAAGCCCCTCAGTGGCTGAACACTGTATAAACAGCAGCAGCAGGCTCCCTCCCCCTTTCCATTCCTGTTTGTTAAACACACGCTCTCAGCCTTTCTCTCATTCAGGAGCGAACACAGCATCCAGCTTCGTGAGACGGGGGCTGTCTGTCACCCTGCGAGAGGGGGCTCTCCAGATGCTCAGAGTGGGATTTCAGAGCTCCTCCCGGCGATGAAGCTCCCTCTGGCAGCCCAGATCCTCGCCTGACTTCCACACTTCTCGGAGGACAGTTGCAGGAAAGTGCCTTTCACCCCTTTGCCACAGGTTGGCTTCTGAAGAGTGGAGAGGACCGAGTGCTCCGTCCTGGGCAGAGATGAGACAGTAACTGGAGGTGAGTGGCTCAGGTCCTGGAGGAGGAGGACGCTCTGGCCTTTGCAGGTGGGTCAGGGAGGGCTCATCTGAGCAGCAGGGCTGAGATGGGGCCAGGTCTTGGCCGTGCCACATCGTTTGGGCAAAAAAATGGTCCAAACTTCTTTGGGAAACTGGATTTGGGGACTGGCAGCCCTGAGAGCTGGAATAGAGAAAGTGAACAAGAAATACTGGCAGGAGAGTTTCAAAAGGTCCCTGAGCAGAAGCAGGGAATCTGGGAAGTGGGATGCTGAGTGAGGGCAGTGAGGAGAGCAAGTTGCTCCAAGGGGCTTCAGATCCCAGGCACAGACAGCTCCAGAGCAGCGTGCTGCAGGTGTGGGGCTGAGTGTGTGGCTGTCAGAGAAATCCTGATCTCTCCCTGCAATTTGCCTCCTCCTGGCTTGGTACAAACCTCCCATCAGCTGCTCCGTGCTGGGGCTGCACACGCTGCTGACACTCGGTGCTGCCACAGATCAGTGCCCTCAGAGAGGAAGATGCAAAGGGAGATAGGAGACTGCAGGAAGAAAATCAGTGCTTGCTTTCTCTTTGCACTCATTGCATGTTAATGGTTGAACAGAGAAATCCCCTTATAGTCCTCTTGTGCCTGCATTTCACCTACAGAGTTTGTGGTCTATCCCAAAGCAGGATACTGTTTTTTCTCCATGTTAATGAGATCTTATTTCCCTCTGCTCCCTTGTCCCATCTAAACTTCAGGAGCTAACAGACTTTCCAGGATCCATCCACTAAGCTGTGTCTTCCTTTCTGCAGCCCCAACAACTGGTGTGTCTCCATCAGATGTCACCTGCTGAGCCTTGTCTCCCAGCCAACCTTGCTCTGCTTCCATGGCACACCCCGCAGGGCAGAGGGCTCTGGGCTGTTCCCCCCTGCTTTCTGTTGGATAAATTCCCATGAGAAACCATCTATCCCTGCCAAACTGATCTCTTCTCACCACCTTCTTTTTCATCCCATCCTGAGCTGGATGACAAAGGCATCCTCCTTGCCTCATCCTCTTCAGAGTCTTCCATGGCTCCAGCCTAGGCAGGGATAGGATGTAGTGTGAGGAACCACAATAAATCCTTGGTGCAGCTCCTCCTCCTTGCACTTTGTCTCCCAGTGCCAGTTCTACACTGGGGTCCTCCAGGAGCAGTTCTGGGTGGCAATGAGTCTCTGATGACATGAGATTTCTCTCCCAGCCTGAGCTGGACAGATAAATTACAAAGCTTCAGCAAATGATGGGCAGGTCAGAGGGTCTTCCCTTCTGCCATAGTGTCACAGCAAAACAATCACCCCTTCTCTGGAGATGAAAGGACCTGGCACAATTTCTATCTGCTCTTTGGCTTCAGGAAATCATCCAGAGCTGCTGTGTGTCCTGAAACCTGCCCATTACACAGAGAAGGCAAAACCTGCTCCCCTCCATCAGTCACATTTTGCATTTTCATGCAGTTCTTGAAATCTATGTTCAGGTTTTATGCTGAGAGATGAAGAGTCTTTTCTGGTGGTGAATGCAGGAGGCTGGAGTTAGAAAACTTGGGCTCTGTTCCCAGCCCCGCTGTGGATGTTCTGTGTGGTCTCTGGCAGGCTGGTTAACCTCCATATCTCAGCGTGTTGCGTTCTCCTCCCTCAAGTGGTGTGGAGTGCAGGGCTGAACTGTGCTGTAGGGGAAGGTGAAGGTGGTAGAAGGTGGCTTGCTCCAGGGTGACCGCTGGGTTCTGGTGGTGAGGGATAGTCTCAGACCTCCTTGCTATGGACACCTGTCTAAATGTGGGTCTGGAGTTGAGATGAGTCAGTGCTCCTGACTGGGATGCTGGAGATTAAGGGATT
The DNA here is from genome assembly GCA_013390025.1 of Pitta sordida. Lineage (NCBI taxonomy): Eukaryota > Metazoa > Chordata > Aves > Passeriformes > Pittidae > Pitta > Pitta sordida. Next base: position 671,030 of record WEKX01005975.1, read on the forward strand.
TGTGGTGTTGAGCTGCTTTGGAGAAAGGACATAGCATGGAATAAATCAGTGAGCCAAGCGATGGAAGTGTCCACCAGTCCAGCACTGCTGTAGAAGGAGGTTGTAGCTGTCACTGGCCAGAGAGCAGAGGCTGGCCCAAGTCCCTCCACTCTCTCCTTTCAAAGCAAACCAATCAGTCTCACTGCTTGGCCAAAAAGAGAAATTCTAATTAAAAATCTCTGTTTTCTCCATCCCTCTGCTCACTCCTCCAGCCCTCCTTTCTGAACCCTGCCAGGCTTTGCAGACGGCTGCTCCAGGCCTGGATGTGCCCTGACAGGTCTGCAACAGGCTGGTTGTGTGCCTGGGACTGCAGCAGGGACATGGAGGGAGCTGGGGCACCCCCAGGAAGCAGAGGTGCATGAGTTCCAGGGCACCTAGTCCAGGCCCTCTGCAGGAATGAATTTTGGACCTGTCATGTTGGTCACTGTCCCTCTCAGTCAGTGACAGCAGTGTGCTGGTTGAATGGCTCCTCTGTGCTTCCCTCCTTCCCGAACACTGAAGCATGCTGGCACAGGGAACAGCTCTCTGTCTCACTGGGAGCCATCCCTTAGTGCCAGCCCTGTCTCACGCCAACCCTCAGCTCGAGGAGAGGGTGAGGATTCGGGTTATCCTGATACTGGCAGTGCCCTCTTTCTACACGCCTTCATGGCAGCTCAGCACGGAGGAAAGGGTTTAGGGTAGAATTTTGCCTCCTCCTGGTCTGTCCTGCTGCTTTGTTGTCTTAAAAGCAGTAGGCTCTCAGCTCCAAGGATTTTTCCATCTCGCCTGGCAGACCTGTAGGCACAGTAGCGTGTGCCTGACAGCAGCCCACACATATGCCAGGGCTTCCATTACTTGCTGGAACAGACCTCAGTCCAGTTCTAGCAGCATCCCAGCAACCTCCAGGCAGCTCTTGGAGTGGGAACATTTATTATGACCCTTGTGTCTCTTAATTAAAATGTCTTAATTGATTTGTAATAGTTCCCCTTTGGAGAAAAACAAACAAACCAAACCAAATCAAATAGTAACTCCATTAAGGCCATTTTGTTAGGAAGTGAAGCAGCTACAAAAATCATGATGTTCCTGGCTCCTCTCAGATGGGGAGCTGCCAGTCTCCAGCCAAAGGGAATAGGCTGAGATGTGAGCACGGGAACTGGTGGGTTCCCATGTGGTTGTTTGAAGAGATTTCCTTGTTTTGGACCTAAAGAATAGGAAAGGATGTGTGCAAATGGACTCTGTGCAGGGGATCTTTTCAGAACTGGCTCTGGCTGGTTGAGGGGTTTTTCCCCGGTCTAATTCAAATAAATAGAAACTCAGCAACTTGTGTGAAAAGTTGCATTTTCCCCTGATCTTTCCTTGGGGAATGAGAATTCAGGTGGTCATAGTCACTAACGGGAGATATAAGGGAACTGAAGGGTCCTTCAGTGTGAAGAAGGATGGGGGTTAAGGGAGAAGGAGGGAGGATACCACTGCTGCTGCTGTCTAGCCCTAAGTGCCCTGTGGGACATACCCTTTGAGTCTCAGTTCTTGCTGTCTCCTGTGCTCTCACTTTTTCTCTGTCTGTATTCCAGACCTCCTTCTACTTCTGCTGAAAAGTGTCTGGCCAGGAATGGGACCATTTGAGGGAGCCAACAGCACTTTCCCCTTGGAGAAGACAGCCTCCAATGAGAAGCTGCCACAGGGCTGGCACACCAAGGACTTTGTCACTCCTACCCAGGATCTCTCCGGGTCCCACAGTGTTATGATGGACAGCACCAAGATCCTGGGAGTCCAAGTTGTCCTGATTGCTGCTTACTCCCTCATCATTCTGCTGGGGTTCGTCGGCAACTCCCTGGTCATCTACATCATAGTGAAGTACAAGACCATGAGGACCGTCACCAACTTCTTCATAGCTAACCTGGCCCTGGCAGACCTGATGGTGGACACGCTCTGTCTGCCCTTCACCCTAGTGTACACCCTGCTGGACGAGTGGAAGTTTGGAGCTGTCCTTTGTCACCTGGTCCCTTATGCTCAAGCTCTGAGTGTCCATGTGTCCACTCTCACCCTGACTGTGATTGCCCTGGACAGGTATCGGTGTATCGTTTACCATCTGGACAGCAGGATTTCCAAGAGGCTCAGCTTCACCATTGTAGCTGTCATGTGGCTGGCAGCAGCCGTCCTGGCAGGCCCTCTGGCCATCTTCAGAGAGTACCGGTATGAGGAAATCCCCTCCATCAACCTCAAAATGGCTGTCTGCTCCGAAAAGTGGCCCTCTGGTAACAACAGAGATGCCACCATCTACAGCCTGTCCATGCTGCTCCTGCAGTATGTGCTTCCTCTTACAATTATTTGTTATGCCTACACTAGGATCTGGTTCAAGCTGAAAAACCATGTCAGTCCCACCTCCAGGAATGAAAACCAGTGCCGGAGGAGGAAGACCACAAAAATGCTCGTGATGGTAGTTGTGGTATTCGCAGTGTGTTGGCTCCCCTTCCACATATTCCAGCTTGCCATTGATCTCGATCTCGTTCTCATCTTCCATGAGTACAAACTCCTGTACAGTGTCTTCCATGTTGGAGCCATGTGCTCCACGTTTGTCAACCCCCTTCTCTATGGATGGATGAACAAGAACTACCGGAATGGCTTCCTCATGTTCTTCCGTTGCCAGGACAAGCCAGAGAGCATCCACACCGAAGGCTCAGTTAGAGGGAGGTCATACATCTTCAGGGCCAGCACCCTAAATGGGAGCATCAAACAGACTCCTGGCAATGGATCATTGCCCACAGAGGTTTAGGGATGGGACATCCACCTCCAGGACTGAACCCTGAGACACTCCTGGGTGAACGCCTTTTTTTTGACAGAATATTGTGCTGCCAGTTGTAGCTGCCACAGCCACATAGAAATAGCCCCTGTATCTCCTGAAATAATAAATCTGGTGTCTTTCTTCCTGACCAAATACATGGATTTTTCCTTTCTCTGTGTTCAAACTATGCGCACAGATGCATGAAAAAATAACACACAGTGAAAGCTTTCATTTAGCCAGAAAAATGCGACCTTTTTGCTATTTCCACTTGCCAAAGCTGGTTGCTCAACCTTTTACCCCCTGACATATTACACATTACAAATGTGGAATTATTATTGTGCGTGATTGCTCATCAGTACGTCTCCTACCCAAAAGCCTTAATGATCCATCTTTAGCCAATGCCTCCAGGGGGAGGGAGAAATGCAAACGCTGGCTCTTTAGTGGGAAGGGAGTGGGTCGACCCAGGTCGAAGCTGGGCAACCCGTGATCTCTTGCCCGGGATGAGATGAGCTCTAGTCCTCAGAAAGCCCAGGAGGTGGCAGTGGCACTACTTACCACTGTCTCCTCTACGAGTAGGGCTTTGGGAAGGTACCTCATTAAATCAGAGTTTTTGAGGCAGCGCCCTGGATTTATCAGGGAGGAGAGCGGGCAGAGAAGATAGGGAAGAGCTGGGGCAGCTGGTCGAGAGCACGGAAGCTGAACTTGAGGGATTGGCAAAGGCAACCTACTGCAGAACCTAGGATGTGGCTCCTGCCTTGCAGACAGGTGCCAACATGACCAGAGAGGCAAAGCTGCCAAGGACATCATTCCATTTTCCAAGGCACTTGGAGGGTTTGCAGGCTGAGGTTGGTGTCTGCATGGGTCTGTTTGTGGGTGCTGCAGTTCAGAGGACAGATGTAACCTGCTTGCATGGTTGTCACAGATGTGGTGTCCTCTGGCAGAAGAAGACATGGAGACAAAGGAAGATGTTTTCTTTCAATAAGTTCTCCTCTGGAAGGCTGTGTCAGCTGGGGAGCGTATTTTTAGCTCTGCCATCAAAGGAGCCTTGATTGCTACTGTGATCTCGGCAGCCAGTCATTGGTGTTGTCTCTGAAAGTCAGTGATCATCAGATTGGAAAGTAACTCCCAGATGCAGGAAAGAGACCCAACAGACTTCCTCGTTAAAAATGAAAAGAAAAGGAAACTTTGATTTGTAGGTCTTCATTGGAGCAAGGACAAGAGGTAAGAGGACCTGCAGTACTGAGTACACCAGCCTGGATCAGGCTGCTGGGCCTTCATCTGGGCCTTCAAGAGATCATTTGCCAAAGGGCTTATTTGAAAATCTGTCTCTCCTGTGTCTTCCCCAGCTTGACCTGTCTCTGGCCCTTGTTCTCCAGCTCAGCTTCCAACTTCCACCCTAGATTTTAACTTCTCTATTTATTTCTGCTCACTGATCCTCCGCTCCATTTTCCTAAATAGGCACAAGCAAGTAGTTTCTGGCTCCTTCCTGAGAGACATCAATGGCAGGCTAGGGCTGCAGGCCACACTCCACACTTGGAAGCATAGGCACACTACTCCTAAGAACCTCTCCAGCACCTGATCCTGAAGATCACAGCCTTTCTTTTCAGGGAACTTGAGGATCTACGAAGCTCCTGTGAGGAAGTCATTGATGTCCCAGTAAAAGGATGGTCTGGTTCCTGACAGGGCAAGACTCGATGGTAGAACTAAGACACAAGTTAACCTTCCTCCTTGTGAGTGCTGTGGAATGGCAGTGGGAGTTTGATGTTTCATCCTGAAGGAGGACGTTCTCCTCCAGAGCACTGGTAAATTCTGTCCCTACTTAATCTGCTGGTCATTTCTACAACCCATCCTCCTGAGGAACTTTCCCCACCTTTCCATCAAGCTCCAAGGTACAAAGAAATCTTTACCTTTCAAAAGCAGCTTAAATGGGTGGAAAGAATTCAACTATTACCAAGAAACACTTCAGAAAATAATGTAACACTCAATAATATATGTCAGAGTAAAATAACAAATTTAGCACTGCAAGTTTGGAAGCCAATCATGCTGCCAGCCAAGATGGATGAGGAGCTAAATTGCTCTTCTAGAGCCCTTGCCAAAGGTTTTGTCCTGTGACACCACACACCATATCTGACTGTGGAGCAATGCAGATAATGACATTATGAATGACTGTTTAATTTTGAGCCCAGACTTTTAAACTAAATATGGATAAATAAATAAAGAGATCCAAGCTCTTTACAAATAAATACAGTCAGTGGCATTTACAGGGCAGAGGGATTTTTATGCTGGAGCAAACTGAGAAGGAGAAACCATCGACTTGAAGTGTAACAGCGAAGTTCTTGTTTGCTCTGTTTAATGCCCTTGTGCAGCTTCACTGATAGATTTGTGCCTGTGTGCTCGCTGCTTTTTCCTTGCCATTGGAAAAAGTTACAACCACCCATCAAGGAAACCAGTTCCTGGCTGTGTGTACATGTCCCTGTGGAAACCAAGATGCCTCTTTTGAAGGAAAGTGCCAAAACAGAACAAGAGAAGGTGGAGAGCAAGGAAGCAAAGCTTCTTACTGAAGGGTGATTAGAGCAAATAAATAGTATGATGCTGATGGTTGTGACTGCATGGAAGACAGGAATTAGTTTGTTTCTGTGAAACAGATTCTGAATTCCATTAAAACATTCTATTTCTTTGGCTAGCACACTCCTTCTGGTCATATCACACAAGTCTTGTATTAGAAAATGCACCACTGAGCAGTCCTTAGTTGCCCAGTGACCCTGAGCAAATTATTAACTCTGAGCAGACACCAGAGGTGAGGATGCCTCTGGCTATTCCATGCAGCCATTCCTCACACACCAGTCAAACACACGAACTGCTGAGATGTGCCACTTTCACAGTATAAAAACAGCAACTTCAATAACTTGTTCCCTACTGCAAGCTGCTCTGAGAGCTCTCAAGACTTCAAGAGTCTTTTATCCAACTTCCAGGCTTGACAAAGCACATGGAAATTTGCAGAGCACAGGCTGTGCTTTGGACACAGAAGCCTCTCTAAGCACTAGAAGTATTGCCTCTAAAGCCCTTAGCTTGCTCTGAAAAGCCCTCTCCATTTGATTTCCAGAGCATACTCCTCTGTAACCAGGTAATGCACATACAGAGAGCGAAGGCTTGACCTTTTATATTTTTCCTTGTCTTAAGGCAATAAATGCAGCTGGCACTGAGATCCACGCAGGGTGAGCTGGGTCCTTTGGTCAGGGCTCAGTCAGCATCAAAGACATGACACACTCCTGCATTTGCCTGTGCCTTGTCCTGCTCCTGTAAAGGCCAGAGCAGCCCCTCGTGGCTCTCTGCTCTGCAGTTACAGGTGCCCTCTCCCATTATCCACGGCAGCCCAGGCACACAATGTCAAATGACACATGTTTTATTCAATATACCCACAAATGCATTGGCAGAAACACTGCTCTGAGCTTTGCACAAAGGCTCTGCAGGGAAATACCTACTAGTCCAGGAAATAAGCTGTTCCTCTAACATATGCTAATATGCCAGGGGGGCTGGAGCACGTTGTGTTCCGCTGAATGAGGTCACAGACAGCTCAGCCTTTCCCTTGATATCAGGTGTTAATCTTATCATTGTTGCAGCTAACATGGTCTGAAACCAAATTAGCCTTTGAGCAGGGGCTGGGGAGTTGAGTCTTCGCACGCCTTTGTCTTTCAGCTCCATTATTGAGTGATTTCACTGGGGTCTCTGAACGTGCTGGGCTTTAACCCAGGCTCCAGGACCAGATAGTCTGGTGAAAACCAGGAATTACTGCAACAATCCAGAAAAAAAAAGAAAGGATTCTGGGTTCGTATTGGTGAGCAGAATTTGGTCTCTCTTGCATTTGGAAAAACAAGAGCTTTGTATTCCTTTCAGTTTTCCCTTATCTGGCTTGAGATTCTTTGAGTGCCAAAAATAATATTGCGTGTTACTGCCAGAACATTTATCTTCTCTCTGAGCTCATTTCAGAGATGGGATTTGTTCAGGAGGGCCTGGGAGGGGACAGAAGGCTAGGGTTTAAAGCACATCCTTATCTCTAGTCTCAGTGTTTTGTAAGTTAAAAGACAAATCAGGGAAAGACAAAGTCACTTACACTAGGGAGGTACCAATTTATCTTCAGACAACAAAACCTCTATTTAATTTTCCACCCAGACACCCCCAGCACCCTTTGCCAAAGTGTTGTATGTACAAGAGGCTGGCTGAGGCTGGGGGAGGAAAGCATTTTTCTGCTGCTATTAGCAATACCTTGGTGTCACTCATGATTTATAGCCAGCCAAGAATGCTTTTTTTCTGCTCTGTGTTCTGCTCAGTGTAATCAGTGCAGAAGGAATAGTGCAGATGTCTCATGGTGCTCACAGGAGGAGATCTTCATTAGTCCAGTCCTCTCCAGTGGGGTAGCAAAGACTGGGAACATTAGAACAGAATCTCTCCTGTTTATAACCAGCTTATTGAAGTGCACAGGCATGGAGTTGTCACTGCTGCACCTGCTAATGTGTCACAAAGTTTCAGATAGTGTTCGCCTTCAAGATCCACAAGGAGCTCAGCTACGAGGCGCTTCTTGCTGCTGCATGGAAGGGAGAAGGAAAGTAGGACACATCAAGATTTCAAGATACTCAGGAGAGTATGAGCCCCTGGATGAAATTTAGAGGCTGCCATAGGTCTTTATGGAACCTGGGGTAGATTGTTGGCTCTGTTGGGACCAGGATGAGTCACATCAAAAGGGGAATGAGCTCTGCCATGGTGCAGGAAGAACAGAGCCTCTATCAGACTAGAGACAAGTGAAAAACAGCAGCAAACCGGGATCTATCATGCCCAGTATTCTGTTGTAGATCAAGTAAATAAAAGCTGCTATTTAGGGAAAACATGTTTGCCTGGCCAATTTAGTGGTCCATTCCCCTCATACTCCCAGCAGCAGCCACAACTGCTGTATCAGAGATGTTAGAGGGGACAGCCCTGCCCAGGCCATTCAGTGTCCATGTCTAGACGTTTTGTTTGTGAGTTTGTCTACTTGCTCCCTGACTGTGACAATTCTGTCTGCTTCCATAGCCTCCTGTGGCAGCCAGTTCCAGAAGTTCAATGTCAGAGAGCACTTTGTTTTGTCTGCTAAAACCAATCCCCTACTAGATTCAGCAAATGCCTGCTGGTTCCAGTACTGTGGGACTAACAGCAGCCAAACTACAGGTTACCCAGGGCCTTCTTTTTGATGCTGTCCTTTTCCAGTTTCCTCCTCTCTTAGCTCAAGTCACATCTCCCAAGGCAGATTCTTCATCCCTCATCATCTTGTTTGTCCTTCTGTGGACCTCCTTTAGTTCCACAAATGCTACAATGAACTGAATTTTGCTCTCAGCTCCTGGGAGGGAGTGGGATCGATCAGCTTTTTTCTGCCCTTGCTTGAGGTCAACCATATGGATGCTTTTCAGTGTGTGAGGGGGAAGGACACCTCTTGAAAAAACGTCAGGCTGCCTCTCCCTGGCTGCAACATCTCTGTATTCTCAATGAAATCCCATTACACTGGTCACCGAATCAGTTCAGTGAATCATGAAATGCATTCCCAGTTTTGTTTCTGAAGAGACAAAAGGGCACATCCTCACCTTGAACTCAGCATCCGATAGATTTATCCAGCGGCAAGACTGAAGTCAAAACCTTCCTGATCCTGGATAACTGCCCTAAATCACAGCTTCATCTGTCCATTCCACGAAACAGAAAAATGAGGAATTATGCATTTCAGGAAAAGAGTGATGAGGTTTTGTTACTTGGCAGCAGTAGCTCCCACATATTTTGGAAAAAAACTGAGAACATCCTGTACCTCGGAGAAATCAACCAGCTTAGGTGAGGAGGAAGGGAGCTGGCAGCAGATCCCCAAAACTTTGAGCTGGGAAGATCTCTTGGGGCTTGCAGAGGCAAAAATCGCTTAATGTCTGCATGTTCCTCAGCTTGTCTCCTCAACGTGACTGTCTGCATCGGTTTCTGGGCTCTTCATGGTGAAACAATCCATTGTTCTGCCATTTCTGTCTCGCAGAGGCATTTCACAGCCATCTGAATGGGCTCTAATCCACCTGCCAGCTGCAATCAGCACACAGCATGGCTGCACTCCTGTCAGCCAAGATCTGAGCACCAGAAACAAAAACCTTCACAAGAGGAATCAGCGAGAGATCTGCATATGAAAAGTAGGAAAGGGACAGTCAGACCTGAGGGTTTGGCGAGTGTACACACAGGGCCACCAAACCCAGGTGGTAAGGCCAGAGTAAAGTTTAACTTGCCTTTTGCAGTAGCGGTTGAGTTCAGACAAGAATTCAGACATTATTATTAAAACAATAATTTAGGGCTTTGGTTGCCAGGAGCCAATCTCCAGGGTTGAGCTCAGCAGATGGCTTGGTCAGTGGACCCCAACTAATGCATTTATGCAGTGGTTCAGCCTTTTCAGTCCAGTTTTGTTACTGACAATTTTGCTGTGTGAAATCCCATTTCTCTTTCTTAGGTTAGATATCAGAATCTAATGGTTTCAAAGTGCAGATCTCAACTCTCCGAGACAACCCCGCAGTAAGCAATTAAGTAAAGCCAAGATAGCAAAACTAGCATGGAAAGAACTGATTGAAACTGTCTGTTGCTTCAAGGAGTGCAATAACACGAGATTGCTACAGTGGCAAAGATGTCTTACTAAAGCATGGGGTTCATTGGTCTTTTTAAGGTCTGCAGTCTGTTGTGTGAAATTCCAATTGGTTTCATGTAAGATCAGTGAGAGTTGGGTTGTTAGTGCCCAACAGTTTGCTGGGAGTCCTGGTTTTTCCAATTATGTCATTAACAGGACATGATCTAATCTCACTGAAACCCAAGCAGCTCCAGAACAGCCTGGCAAGAACTTCTCCCCCTGAGAGAGGGGGATGTGCCAAGAAGTTCAAGAAACCCATCATCGAGTTCTGCCCAGAGTGTGATATCCAAGTTTGTCAGTCCCAGTGTGTACTGGGTAGAGGAGCATGAGAAGAAAAAAGAGCTGATTAAAGCACTTAAGCAGAGAGTGGGGGAAAAGCCCTGCAAGTACTTTGAACATGGGAAAGGAACATGCTGGTTGGGAAGCAAGTGTCCTTGGAAGGAAGTTTTGCAGGGAACAAAAGGGCTGCAGGAGGTAACAGGGCTCTGAAGAAATGTCAGGTTCCGTGAGAAGTCACTCCATATACTGGAACACATAATGGGAACTGCTCTTTTCCAAACACAGTGGCTGCCTCTACACTATGGCAGGAGACCAGGGTCTTTGTTTCGCTGTCAGCGGAGCTATTTCCACGTTCTGACTCAGGCAGGGCTGTGTTTGCAGGGGTGAAAGCAGCAGCACTTTGCAGCATTGTTCAAGCCCTCACAGGTGAAAACAATTGAGGCAATGGTTTCCCTACAGCTTGCACGGATCAACTGGAGATTTTCCACCTCGTGGGTGTCGCGTCCTGTGCGCAGCTCTGGTTGTGTTCACAGCATGACCATACCTGTGGCCCTGGGGACACAGGGTCACAAGGGACAGGAGGCCACTATCGTTGTGTCCAAACTTGCCTTTCCCCAGCAACCTGATGCCTCATAAATTGTCTCTCTCCCTGAGTCAACCTCAGGACTATTTGTTGTGCTGCCTGGCACGTTTCTGCCCTCCCCATCTCTGTGAGCACAGCAGTCACTCCTTTACCCCCTTTGATTTGCAAACAGACCCAGGAAACCTTTGGGCTGTGGCTGGTCCCTCACTCTTGGACCCAGTGGCACTGTTGGAAGAAGTTGCAGTCCCCAGCCCCACTGAGGTGCTGAGCAAACAGCTCTGCCAGCAGACCAGCAACACAGGGGCAGGGCTCACTTCTGGCTTCTTATTGTTCCTGGTACCCTATGTTGAGGCAAACTTTTATTGCAACTGCTAGAGCAGCACTTATATTGTATTTCCTTGTGGATAGAAAGTTAGTTCTTTCTTCCAGCTTCGTCAAATCCCAGTTGAGCCGATCCTAAACTGCTGAGACTTCCTTTCCTCTTCTGTGAGACAGGACAAGTGCAGCACCCAGAGGCTTGTAAAACGTCCTCTGTGCCGGCTGAGCAGTGCTGCTGCAGCAAAAAGCATTGTCATTGAACACATCTTACAATAATTGTGTTGGCACCAGTTGTACAGTGAGGAGGCAGGCTTTACTTGGGAAGTGCTGTTAAATACTCAGAGAAAAGCAAATTTGGAATTCTCAGCGGTAAATGTTTGTTCCAGGCTCTCAAAATTTAAGTAATGATTTGTGAATCCAGGTGTGGGAGCGTTTTTTAATGGTGACAGTGCCTGGAATTTTTCAGCAGCGTGTGCTGCTTTCAGTGCGGATGGAGTGTGAGTATTGACTGCAGGCTTTGCTCCACTGCTCGTAAGCATTTCTGGGTTGTTTGGACAAGAATGATTCTGGAGAAATATCAACACTGTTGTTTTCTGTTCCAAGGAAGATAATTAAAAATAAGCAATTTTTTGCCAGTTTTTAGCACAGTCTTGTGCCTCCCTCCCTGACAATTGCTAAGATGTGCAAGGAAGGATGTTCCTCTGCTGAAACCACTTTGGCAGAGGACAAGCTCTGGGCTGCAGCATCAGTGAAGAGAAGGATGGGGCACCCTGGCTACAGGGCAAATTTACAACATTGCGTTTAAACGGCTCCTTGTGGAAGGGTGAGTTGCAACTCACATTTGGAAGTAGTTCAGTGGGCCACAGGACGAGGGTGACCAGGCCTCCTCATGGCCTTACACCTGCTGCCTATCTCTCTGCTCTAACGACGTCACAGCTCACACAACTCTACCTGCTGGGCTCTTGCACCAAGCTTTTCAAACACAACATCGCGGGGACTTTGACCCATCTGATGAATTTTGTTGAAATTCATCAAGTGGGTTAAAAGTTGAATAGGGCTTTCTACCCCACTGGCACTTCATAGATTTTGGAGCCAGGGGCCATAAGGGTAATTGGTTTTCTAGGGAACTGTGTCTTAAAAGTTATGTTTCACCACAGGACACCCCAAAAGATGTCAGTTCTTATGTGTGTGTTAGTAGCCCCGTTTTCCTTAGATGCTCCTATGTGTCTCCCCCTGGAATTTTTAACCTACTTCTTCACTATTAAAGACAGATCACAAGTCTGAGCTCTTGTGGAGACTCATCATTAACAAGCACTAATGGTCATAGCATCAGCCACAGGGGTGTCTTGTCAAATGGAAGGGCTGGAGTAGAATCTCCTTGTTCCCACCAGTGCACTCGTTACTGTTTTGTCTCTTCACGTTCTGATTGAAGTCATGGATTCCCCTTGGATCCTTATGGGGCCATTCCACACATGAATGAGCAGCTGCTTTCTGTTTCTCAGCACAAATTTCCCCTTTGTTACAGTGTTCTCATCAGGTCTGGTCATGCCCCTGCATATTCTGATATTTCTGGTACCCTGCATGGTCTTAGGAGAAGTAAATGAATCATCTCCTTCCTCACATGCACACCTTTCCCTACGTCCACACAAAAAACCCATTTCTGTTGCAAAAATTCTTCAGTTCTGTATTCAGATAACCAGTGGTCCATGAAATCAAGTTAAAAATAAAGTTCCCAAGCAGAATTTAATACAACATTGTTGTTGCAGTGGCTGTAATGCAGTGCAGATTTGACGTGTTCAATCCAGAGTTGCAAGGGTGTGCACTCTTTCATCAGTCTCCTTGATTTTAACATCCTTATCTCTGTTGTACTGCAGGCACTGGGGTAGCTCGAATTGCTGGGTTAATAAACTGGTTTTTGGATGTCTGTAGTGCTTTTATAACATCCAGGACTTCCTGAGTTTCCTGGTTAGCACAATGACAGCTCATTCTCTCTATTCCCGAGACCTTGTGTTAGTAAATATGAGATGCAGCCCTACTGTGTGACAAGGAAATTACTCTGGCTGGGACTTTCCAGCAGTACGTTATCAGAGGGGACTGTAGCAACAAGTCAACACTTGTCAGAAGGAAGCATGGGGATGTGACTTCATCCCTGATTGTCATCCCACAAAACCTCCCTGAGACAGTGGAGCTCTGAGGGCTGGATTGTGTCTCTCCATGCCAACTGAGCTGCTACAGGTCTGTTCGGGGACCCTCCAACGTGCCAAGTCACTCTGAGGTGTTATATGGCACCGACTTCTGCTTGCCAGAGACTTGCAGACATTTAGAAATGCTGTTATACAAGCTGAGACACAGTTCTTTTAATTCTTGCGATCAACAGACAAGTGCTGAATGTGATAAGGCAAGGATTTCATCTCAAAATGGACCAGGGAACAGGGGGCGGAGGAGACAGAGAGACAGCAGGGAGATAGATACCAGGTAGGAGGCGCAAATGTTAAAGCTTTGATGTTTTCCCCTTCAGCGGAAGAAGTGGAGAAGAGATTAGCAGCATTGTGCTCAGTAATGGCATTACCCCGCTCAAAACACCAGGAGATGCAGTTGTTCTGACTGTCTCTGAAAAACAGACACTGTCAGGGCACTTGATTCTCCACTCAGTTGCTCTGTTTGAAATCAGATTAATATCTGAGACCAGGATTGCACCTTTTACACTTGACAGTTGGAGCTGGTTTTTTGTTTTCCAGGGAAGTGCCTCCTTGCTGGGGTGACATTTGGGTACTTGTCCCCGAGCAGCAGTGTGGTGTCAGCCAGCGGCTCCCGCTGCAGGAGAAGCTGCAGGATTCTCTCACAGCTCTGCTCTGACAGTCCAGCGCTGGTGCAACACTGTCAGCACCCCAGACTCTCCTCAGGTGTGACATGGGACAGCACACACAAGCCCTCCTTGTTTTCACACACGTTTTCACATACACCGGAGAGCAGGAGAATGAACCAGACTCTAGAGGGACCCATATGTATTCTATACATCCCAGAATAGCTCTAGTGGCATCTGAGAACTTTCCGGTGTAGCACAAAGTGATTCACATCTCTCACTTTGCTCATTGTGTCTCTGGGGGAAGATGTGAGTGCAAGGAGTAGCCTCTTCTGGTGGCTATCTCTCAAAAATTATGTATTTAATTATCTTGTAGGAGGCAAGTTTCAAAAAATCAGTCTCTCTACCTTGGGACAAGAAATTAACAGAATTTATCATGGATCCCACCTCCCGAGGGAGCTCATTTTGCATTCCCACCTCAGCTTTGAGAAGACTGTGCTGTCTCCCCCCAATTTATTGAGGCAACCAGTGCCAGGAGAGAAGCTTCTGGCTCTTGCTTTCACTCCCGGCACTGTGCTGCCCTTTGCTGTACGTCCACACTGGAGTGAAAAGTGTATCTGTAACTTCTGTCAGCCTTTCCTGAGAAAAAATTAAATGATGGTGCAGGGCCACCCTGCTGTCCTGATGTTTTGGTGACAGCCGTGGGGCAGCAGTTTCACTGCGACAGGAATGGATGTTTATAAGGATCCCATTCACTAGTCTTGGGTTGACTCTTGGGTGCTTTATGTGTGGGCAGTTTTAGTGGGTTTCTGCTCTGTGATCAACTGGCAGTAAAGCTGGAGGTATTTCTTCCTGCGAGCTTTGAATGGTTACGTTTCCATTTCACTTTACAAACCTGAGCAAAATGAGAATTTCCAATTTCAAAAGCTCTCTCCTTTCCTTTATCAGCAATAAAGAAGAAATGGGAACGCTTGCCTGGCCTGCTCTGTACTGTTCATTATTTTACACAAATGTATCACTAGGTTCCTTTTTTCCTTCATAAAGTCTCTACAGACAGGCTTTTTAACCATGCCCCTTCTCATAGCCTCCATTATTTTCAGCACCTAACATTTAACACTTGCATGCCTCATTTAGGAGAAAACTCTGTAAAGATCAAATTTCAGTTTAAAATATGGAGGTCGCTTCTAAGCCCTGTTAACAATTTTATAGAAATAACCAGAATAGAGAAGTAATATGAATCATTGCTCCTCTTTTATTGTTCAGGAAAAAAAATGAATAAATGTCTAGAAAATGTTTTCTTTAACCTTTTAAAAAGAAATGTATTTCACTGGCTGTAAAATAAGTGCTTGTTTGACTGCTGAGGAACAGATTGCTTGGATGGCAACCCAGGAGCCAAAGCAATTTCAAAGAGAGATGGGCTCTGTTTTATAAACCCAGAGATCCCAAGTGCTGTGTATGGCTGGAACAGACTCACAGAGAAATTGTAATTTTTATGATCCTTGAAAATTAAATGAGAGGTTGGTGCAATAACTCTATTGCTTTAACGAATGCTTTGTTTTGGATGGAACAAGAAGAGACCTTTTGCTGCCTAAACCAAGTGTATCACTTTTGGCCCTTTTCTTGTTGATTCTGTGCCGTGACTTACCTGTTCTATAAAGTCAGCCACTTTTAAGGGTTTGGGTTTGCAGCTCCCACCCCTCTAAAACCTGTGTGTATAACCAGAAACACGGAAAGTGTTAGCATCTCTGAGATCCCTGGTGTTTGTTCGTGCAGACAGCTCCCAAACAGACCAGAATTCATCAGAAATACAACAAATCCCTTTTTGCTTTTCCCCTGGTGCCATTTCAAAAATAGTAACATCTGTATTGCAACATTTCTGAGGGAAAGGGGCTCCTTTACCCTTCCACAGACAGACAGACAGACAGACAGACGCTCCCTGTGTGTCTCCAGCCCTGCAGCTCCTGTCAGCGCAGATGGCAGGGTGACCTGGGAGCTGCAGGGTCTTCTCCGGGGTTTGACTCTCAAGGAAAAGGAAAAGCAGGACCCCACAGTCACCAGTGTCTGAGCAAATCCTGGGGAGGTTTAAACTGATTTACAAGGACTAATGGAAACTGGCCTTGGTGACCACGGGTGACAGCGGGGCCACCTGCACATCTCCCTCCCCACAGGAGGATCCAGAGGGCTTTAATCCCTCCACCTGCACAGTGGACACGACCCACTGAAGCCCTTGGCAGTGTTTGGTCAGGAAACCTCCTGAAAACTGGTGCTGTCTGAGGGCTGACAGGNTCTTGGCAGTGTTTTCCTCCTCACTGCTGTGCTGTCTCAGTGTCACATTGCTTTGGTCAGGAAACCTCCTGGAAACTGGTGCTGTCTGAGGGCTGACAGGGAGATGATGTCAAACTGCACTCTGGAGGGATGGACAGCCAAAAAGCACTCACAGGACAATGTTGTGCTGATTGAACAGGACCAGGGATGGAGCCTGGGAGGGCTTTGCATGAACTAATAAAAATCTATTACAGTTTCTGCTCGGTTTAAGCAGGCTCTGAAGTCAACTCTTCAGAAGTAAAGGCTGGTACCTGCGGCAGTTCCGTGCCTCTGCCCGTCTTTTGAACGCCTTCAAAGAGGCCCTTTTACTTGATCAGGGAAATGAAGAGGGAGATCCTTGTGTAATATCAATCATTACCTTTCATGATGTACAAAGTGTCCTGGGGGGACCTTTCCCCTCCTGACACAGCGAGGGCTGCTTTGTAACCCTCCTCGGGCTTGCAATGGACACAGCAGCTTCCCCTGCCCCTCAAAGTACTATTGCAGCACAGTTAAAATCATTTACATGCTTTTAATATAGGGTGGTTTTTTTCTGAGGTAAGGCCATCTATATCTCCATGGAAGAATTAAAATGCCCAATTTAGGAAAGAGTTTGTGTTTCCAATGTCACACACAACATGCACGTCTTCAGAAGCTCCTCCGTGAACAACGAGGGAAACGTGGCTGCTTTCCTTCAAGGATTCTTCTCTTTTTATTTTTAGTCGTTCATTAGCTGTGCAAAGCCAACCAGACAGTTTTGTCCCGAATATTTGACTAGGTGCTAATTCCAACAAAACTCTAGAGGTCGTGTATTGATCCGAACAAAAGCACGGAGCTTTGGAACAGCACAGGGGGTTGGATGGAGCTGTGGAGTGTTTGATGCAGAACAGACAGTTTGCCACCAATTCTCACACATAAACACTAACAGAGCACAGAAACGGCTGCAGGACTTCAGCAGAATAAATAACCACTTGCAGATTTAAGCCTGCCTGTCGTATCTCTGCTTTGTGGGGTTTATTAACGACTTGCTCGGCAAGTGGAGCCCTCGTTCTGCCCCGCCATGAGCCGAGGAGGCACGAAAGAGATGTGGTTTACATCTCTCTAAACTTAGAAGTCATGATGTGAAATGCAGAAATTAGACACGAACACAGAAAAAAACGC
The DNA here is from genome assembly GCA_013390025.1 of Pitta sordida. Taxonomy (NCBI): domain Eukaryota; kingdom Metazoa; phylum Chordata; class Aves; order Passeriformes; family Pittidae; genus Pitta; species Pitta sordida. The sequence goes on from WEKX01005975.1 coordinate 687,945, forward strand.
CAAAACGTTTAATTTGAAAAATGTGTTCAAGCAATAGCTGCACAATATCCTGCTTCCCAAAAGGTCCAGAGAAAGACGGGTGTGGGTAGAGAGCCCAGCGGGGCTGTTTGTTCCCTGGGGAGCAAACCACTAAATTTTAGGGTCCCTGAAAACAGGACGCAATTACTTTGCTGTGTATGGAAACTTTTGGCCTTCGAAACTCTGAGGGAAATGCTGGGACCTAAAGGTCCTGGGAACACTCGGGATTTCTGGTATTAGGAAAAAGTTTTTCACCGAAAGAGTGATCCAGCATTGGAATGCATTGCCCATGGAGGTGCTTGAATCGCCGTCCCTGGAGGTGTTTAAGGGCAGACTGGATGAGGTGTTGAGGGCCATGATATAGATGTTATAGCTGTTAGGTTTTAGTTGGATTATAGGTTGGACTTGATGATCTTCAAGGTCTTTTCCAACCTTATCAACACTGTGAGTGGCTGCAGCATCCCGAGTGATCCCCCTTTGCCTAACAGGAATATCTCTGGTGGCACTTGGTGACGTGATCTGGGTGACAGAGGCTGGACTTGAAAATCCACTTTAGTACAGTGGTAAGTGTCCCCACCTGGCGTGTGGGAGACCCGGGTTCGATTCCCGCCAGGGAGACAGTGTTAAGAGTTGGACTCGATGATCCTTGTGGGTCCCTTCCAACTCAGAATATTCTGTGTGTATGTCAGAGGTCTTTGCCAACCACAATGACTCTGTGACTCTGTCAATTCTGGGACAACATCACTGGAGCTGCGGGACTCCGTGAGCCTGGAGCAGGAGCTTCGCCCCTGATAAGTGCCAGTTGAAGTATTCTGTGCCAAAAACTGCAAGAAGTCGGAGCACACCACCGCCTGGCACCACCACCGAACCCAAGGCCACAGCGCCGCTCCTGCACGGCGCCCTCCCGCCGAGCCCTTCGCTAATTAATCGCTAATTAATCACTAATTGCCCGGTGCCCGGCCCCGCCCGCNGTGTCACTCCCGGGATCGGCGGCCGTGCCAGGGCCGCACGTGGCGCGGGGGTGTTGGCTTTATGCGCCGTGTCCTCCCCGAGCCCCGCCATGTGCCGGTGGGCGGCGGGCGGAGGCGGCCGTGCCGCTGTCCCCATGTGTCACCTCCGTGCCGGGGTCGCCTGAGGCGGAACATTCCCCGCGGGATCGCGGCTCTGCCAGGCGATAGCAGAGGTGATTCCCCCTGAATGGAGACAAGCCGCTGACACATCAGTTATCTGGGTTTGATGGATGTCCCACAGGGGTCAGTGCTGGGCCCAGTACTGTTCAACATCTTTATCGATGACATGGACGAGGGAATTGAATCCATCATCAGCAAGTTTGCAGATGATACTAAGCTGGGGGCAAATGTTGAACTGCCGGAGGGTAGGAAGGTCCTCCAGAGGGACCTTGACAGACTGGAGAGATGGGCA